>VDFB02332437.1:0-48014 GCA_007258455.2 Sequoia sempervirens
TCTTCAACAGAATCTTCTAATATAGTCCCCAGCAGAGTCACCAATTTGTTAGCTCTCAAAAATGAAATTTTGAACCACAAAAGGTTGCCAAGCTTTCACAATGTTTTAGGGTAATAGAACAAGGTTTGAAACAATTAAACCTTCTACTCTTCAAGTGCTGGTAGACCTAGGCGGGTGTACCTTTCTAAATAGTGTAGACTTATCTTATAATTATCCCTCTAAAATACTTTGTCCACAATGGCAAATAACAGTGAACAAAATGAAAGCAAACTTGATAGCAATAGTAAAAGTAATTTTCTAATCTAACTCCTAAAATGATCAATAAGCAGATGTAAAGAAATTGAGTGAATTCAAATAATGGAATTGTAGAGACCAGTGCCTTGTTGGGTATGCAGAGTCAAATGAAACATAAATGGGCAACTTATTCTGGCAAAAGATCGAATTGCAGGCATATGATCTGTTCATAACTTGTATGAAAAATGCAATATTATTACTACTGAGCTTTACTTTAAGATCCAGATGAATCTTCCTGATTACTGTGATCAATGAAAAGGATTTAATCTCTACTTGAGAGAACCAATTGATTAACCACACAAATGCAACAAATGTGCATAGATAAACCGAAAGTAGACTTGTTACATCAATTTAAACAACCAGAAAGAATAAACATGTAGACAACTTCAGCAATGCTTTTCAATAAACTCGACACACAATTGATACCAAAATAAAACTGCCACACAGTTGAATTTCATTGAAACCACCATTTGAAAACATGCACATAGTCTTTGATAAGAGAAAATTATCCTACTGTAGCCATGCCTAATCTATCTATCTGTGATCTAAAATCTCATGATGTTCAATTACAATGTGGGTGCATATAAATACACCAGCATTAGAAATCATATCATTTCAAATTCATGTCGGCCCAGCACCAAATTCGGGCTCCAATCGAGCTGGCAAGCAATGGTATTGTAGAAAATCTTACATGTCAGCCCACAACGTTTGAATTTTGTTTTTATTTTCCAGTGAACCTATCGCCAAGACAGGCCTAAAGGTATGCCGAAGGAAATTGTATCACTTATCACTCCCTGCCAGTGTTCCCCTACTTCACATTCACTGTGACTATCTGCTCGTTATGCCGAAGTCCAGGAGTAGCCTTTTAATCGCTTTGTGTTATGCCATAGCCTTTTGTTGTCGTTGAGATATCATATCAAAAATAAAATTTTATATCGATATGCAATTCCTTCATGTGCTTTTCCATTCGCCGAGACACGAACATATCTCTCACTGACAAGTCTATCTATCCCAAAGTATGTCGCTATAGCTTCCATCCGTCGGGGATACCTCACATAGACTACACAATGTTACACCGAAGGCTCCCCTTATTTATTTTGTGTCGCTGTAACTTATCGGTATTCTCACCAAAAAATTCAAATGACCAAAACCTGTCACCAAAACTTATGATTTCTCCTGGTGAACACATCCATCACCTGCCCTCACCAAGACAATACAATATCGGGGAGAGGTCATATAAAGTGCCCATGGTGTTTGTCACTGTAGCACTCAACGATCGGAGAGACCTCACATAGAGAACCTTTTGCTATACCAAAAGTCACCATGCACTTGAGTCACCGAGATAAGACCACACTCCAGCCGACAAGATCCTTCATCGCTATGCATCGGCGAGACCGAAGGTCACTCACCGAGACCTTAGAGCGATCACCCCAACCTATACCGATATGCATCTCGAACTTGTCAGTCGGCGTGAAAAAATGAAATCGCCAAGACCTTCCGCCAATAACCCAACTCTCGCCGAAGACTACCATATGCACAAGTCGGGGAGATAGATTGAACTCGGTAAGATGTTAGCCCGATTGCCAAGACATATGCCGATAGAAGCCCCTACTGTTTCCATAATAACATGGATCTTACACTAATAGCCAACTATAGGCAAATGCCAGTCACTATAATAGAGAACATGTCATGCTGATACACCTGAAATAAAAGATTTTAGCAGTAAAAACATAATGGGTCGGGGAGACCCAAATAAACTTATGTCGATAATGACCAAAGTGTGAAAAATGCAGACATGGACGAATCCTATGGGGAAGTATGGGCAAAATGTGGGTAAAGCATCATGAAAATGGGGGAATGTGGCAAGGGTAAACCTTACATGGAGGCTCAGGGGGTATAAAAATATGCAAAAATCATCATATTTTAAAAGTTCCAATACTAAGACAGACTACTTCTTGTTCTAGTTTTTGAATTTTTTGATCTTTGCAGCTTACACTCTCTCAAAGACAGTCTTCAACTCTTTTAGCTTCTTCAAGCTGAGTTTTTAGAGAGACTATTTCTTGATTTGGTTTATGTTCTTGAGCAAGAACTTGTTTTTTGAGTTTTATGATCTCTTGTAAAGCACATTTTAGCTCACTTTCAAGATCTACTTCACCTTCTTCTATGTCAATGGTGTTTGTATCATTTTGCTGAGAAAATTTTCCATGAACAAAGTTTCATCTTCTTCAGCTGATGAATCTTCAGACTCAATATCAGATTCATCCTTACTAAATAGACTTTTCTTCTTTTTGAAATAGAAGTTTCGATTAGGTTTGAAGGCCTTCTTCATAGGCTATTTTTCATTTGTCTCATTGTCGCAAATTTGATCATCATAGGGACACTTTGCAGCAAAGTGACCTATTTTTCCACAGTTAAAACATTGTTAAGTTTTCCCTTATATTTTCTTGATCCCTTTAAATCTTCTAACAAAATGGGATCTTTTAGAATCCCATATCTCTAATTCAATCACTCTCACTTTTTCTTTCTTTCGTTAAACGCATTTCCTTTCTTGTTGAATTGTTTTTGTCAAGTTCCTTACTTTCATAGGCGTAGGGCATTCCTATGTGCTGTCTAAGGTAAGCTTATCAAAGTGTTTCTTTCTTCTAGGCTGAAACCTTAGATTCAAATTTAGATGGTAAGGACCTAACCACTTTCGTGACTACATCAAATTCATTAACCTCTTGAGCTAGACCTTTCATTCCATTGACAACTTCATCAACTCTTAGGAAATATTCAGCCACTTTCTCATCATCCTTCATTTTCAACTCCTCAAACTGATGTTTGAGAGTAATGATTTTTGACAGTTTGACTTCCCTTGATATATAGTTTCTAGTTTTTCCCAGATTCCATGAGCAGATTTGCAATGCATGACTTTAATGAACACATCTTTAGTTAACCCACACAAGAGGGCATGCTTAGCTCTGGCATTTGTTTCATACTTCTTCTTTTCAGCAGCATCAGTGGGAATAGTGGTTGGTACATTGTAATCTTCTAAAATAATGCTCCAAACATCAACATCAAAAGAAACAATAAAAGCTTCCATTCTGATTCTCTAGAACGCATAATTAGTTCCATCAAATAATGGAGCTCCTCAATACAGAGGGCACTATCTTGAGAATGTAAAAGTTATATTAAAAACAAACTCCAAGACCTCAAGATCAATCCAAGGTAATTAAACCTATCAGAGGACCCTACGTACTGATACCAATTGTTGGAGTTAAAATGACATTGAGAGGGGGGGGGGGCGAATCAGTGTCTTAATAGATTTGACCAATTTTCACCAATTCAAAAACCATAGCTCAGATATTATCTCAATATACTCTAATTAATGCATTCATGAGTTGAATGTAATCATTCAAAAATAGATTTGAGAAAAGTAATAACCAAACAGTGAACTGAAATAATCAACAACACAGTAAAGCAAAGGGAACTCAGAAGAACAAGAAGACTCTAGATTTTACCGAGTGGAAAACCCTCCTGGGGTATAAAAACCACTCCCAAAATGCCTTCCAGGCTTAATCTTTTAAACAAAATTTCACAATGCCTTATAGGCTGATTTTTGAGCACCCACTCAAGGAGCACCAACCCCTCATTTAAAGATATCTATCTCAAGGAGTACCAACCCCTCAAATTATATATTTCAACAATAAAATAAAAATCTCAGAGGATCTCTCTGTTTTATTATAGAGTTCATTCATACATTTCCATACAGACAAGGAATGATACTCTCAGAATTACAACCAACAACCCATATAGTTTTCAACATTGGTATTTATATACATTTCAAGTATTTCAGTCAATAATAAGGTCTTGCATTTCTCACCAGAATTTGAAATTCACATGCTAATTTTAGCTAAATAATGACAGTCTGTAGATGATGAACAAATAAAGAGTAATGCTTATTTGGAGAGCTGTAAATCATCCATTATTTCAAAAATGCAACTTCTCAAAGAGAAACTTCAATGAATATGCTGCCATGTAAACGGTTCTGAAATTTGATGCAATCAATGATGTAAGCCTGCAACTGTATTTTGAAATTTCCATAACGGCCACAGATTTTGATATTTCATTAACCACTAGTTGAGACATCCAGATAGTTCTACCGAAAGCAATTGCACTGCCAGACATTCCTCTTAGTTAACGCTTTCGTTATAACCCATTAGAGTCGAGAAGAACACATAGCGAATACATCATGTCTCATTGATAAGCTTCCTTAAAGTATTATTCATTCGCTGAGACATCAACAAGTCTTTCATCGAGATATCCTTTATTTTCATTGACTATCGCTGTGACTAACCGATATCAGAGAAACCTCTTGTAGACTTCATAATGTTTTGCCGAGAGTCACTTGATACACATTGTTGCCGTGACAATTCAATACCTATGCCGAAGACCTTTGTCATTACCAAGTCACCAAGACAATATAGTTCTCACACTGACAAAAACCTTTTTCCTTATGTGCATCACTATAACATTATGATATCAGGGATACATCTTGTAGATAGGTCTTTGTTTTACCGAAAATCATTCTGAGTCGCTATGACTTTATGATTCTCTCGCCGATGCATCCTTCTACCTTATGAGAGTCGCTATAGCATACCGTCATCAGGGAGACCTCTCGTAGAATATATTGTGTCATACATAAACACTTCATTCACTCGGAGTCACTGAGACAATCCAGATCTTATGTCGACGAAGTCCCTTTATGATCCATTAGCGAGACCGAAGGTCACTTACCGAGACCTCTCACCGAAAACCCTAGCTCTTACCTAAGAGAGTGCCTTTACATCATCAGTTGGAAAGACATGAAAACCTCACCAAGACATTATATCGATAGCCATTAGTTTCACTGAAAGATCACGTGATCATTTCTGTTCGCCAAGACTTCCAGAATGTCCTGCCGAAGGAAATTGTTCAACGACAGTTGGTGTGACATTGAACATTCATTATGACATCACACCGAAAGAAATAAGTTAGGCTGAAGTGAATCCCAAATGATGTCAGTGAGACAAAACCACTTCCTTGAGACCTATTCTGAGAACCCTGACTCTTTCCAATACGCAACCATCCACCTCGGTGTAACATTGCAATTTCGCTGTGACTTCACACCGATGGTATTACACTTTGCCGATAGACTTCCTCATACATTAGTCAGGGAGACAATATGAATTTGCTATGACCTCAGCCTGACGGAAAAACTCATGCCAATATACTTATTCTAAAGCGGGTCAGGCAGACATAATGAAATTGATAAGACCTTATCCCGATGGTATACCATATGCCAATAGAGAACACTTTCTATCACCGAAACAAAAGAGAATTCTTGCTGATAGCAGCCTGTAAGATAAATTCAATCGCCATAACATCTGAAATGTCTTGCCGATAGGAAACTTAGACATTTGAAAGTGGATCGAGGAGACCCTGCCATACTCATGCCGATATGTGTAAGCCCGAATGAGAAACAACCAATACCTGTGATATGCAAGGAGAACAATCCTGAGACAGATCATCAATGAGAAAAAATTGAAAAGGATTTTGTCATGAAGGAAAAACTATAAAAACAAGTGAGATCCAACAGGAGCTTCTATAATTCCATTTTGACCAATAATGCTATTTGGGGATGCATTTTCCTTAGCTTTTGTCTCATAGGCTTTTCTTTAGGATATACAACTAAGTGATGAACCACAACCTCTGGATCAAGTCCAAGTATGTCGACATAGATCCACACAAAATTTATGTTCCTTTCTTTTAGGAATGTAGCTAGGATCTCTTGCTCTTCTATGATAAGGGACTTTGCATAGAATGTTATGTGTGGCACTTCCTCTATTCCCAAGTTGAATGGATTGCACTTCTCCACTAGGACTATTGGCTTTTCCTGATGAATTTCACTGAGAGGAATATTTAATCGTTCATCTGCAGACACCTCAGATAAGTTTTCACTGATTGATTTGTCCTTTATTTTTACTATTTTTGGGTCAGAGACTTCCAACGTGTGGTTTTCACTGAAATACCTAGAGATTATTCTTAGATTTTCCCTTTTACAACTGAAGGATTCAATCACTTCCCCATAGTAAGTTTTTGTGTCTAGTGTGATGAAAAACCAAACTTTGTGATCTCCATATGGTACTGCATCCTATAATCCCATGAATTCTGAGAGCACCTCATCATTTTAAAATGAATCCAGAATTGGTGGTCCTCATTGATTGTAATCAATAAGTTGGGGATATACTAAGTTTATTTCATGGGTTTGATGAGCTGAATCAAAATATAGAATACTAATCATGAGAAGGGAGGAATCCTTGAATAACATAGGCAATTCAGTTATGTGATCCTCATCACTACACACATCTATGACTTGACCTATGGATACTAGTATTTTAATGGTGGATGTTGACAGCTGAGGTGGATTTTTGACCTTTCTAATGGAGGCACATTTTCCAAGTATGGCTACTATTGGAGGGATACATCCGAGGCCAATATTTTTAATATGCATCTCATGAATGGGAGGTACTAGAAGACTATTGTCATTCTGTCCAAGTTTCTTGTTTATATTATATCCCATACCAATTATCATTTGTAACCCTTTGCTACTTTCATCCAGAGGAAGATTAGGCCCATGCCTTTCATCTTGATATAATAGGCTTGATACGTCCCTTTCATTCTACCACTTTCCAATTTGGATTTCCCTAGCTTTTGAATCTAGCAGGGTCTTCTCTAAAAGTTTGAGATGATGTTTTAGTTGGCTGGGGTTTCCCATGAGATCTAGGAGATTGAGGTAACTCTCCTATTACAAAAACACTTTTCTTCATTTTATAATCGCCACACCCATTGTTTTGGATTATGACCTTTATTTTGAATCAATCAGGAATGGTGGGAATCTTTGTCTCAGAAGTGGAGGCCAAGGTGGTGGTTGGGTCTACATATGGAGTTGTGAGACCTTCATCATTCTTCAGGACTTGGGAGATTTTATAGTATTTTTCTTCCAAATTCTTATAGTAAGCAAAGGGTTCGAGATCTCCATAGATAGTAACCTATTGGTTTTGATATGGGAATTTGACACATTGATGGAAGGTTGATGCAACTTCTTATATCCCATGGATCCACAGATACCCTAGGAGAATTTTATTAGGTAAATCAAGGTCAAGGACCTAGCATGTGGTGTCCATAATAGTTGTCCCTACTTGAATAGGGAGTTAGATAGTGCCTTGATACACTCTTTTCTGATCATCATATGCTCTGATTGTTATGCCTTTATCCTTTTCAATGGCATCCTTTGAGAATCCCATATTCTTTATTAGTTTGAGTGAAAAGATATTTAGACTTACACCCCCATCCACCAAGACCCTTTTGAATTTGCTTTTATGAACCAAGACTTCAAGGTGGAGTGCTTGATTGTGTTATGGTTGGACAAGAAAGTCTTGATCGGAGAATGTTAAGAGACTAGTGGTGGTGATATGTTCGACCATAGCTTGGAACTAGTCAACATCAAGATGTGTGGAGATGGTGGATGAAGCCAATGCTTCCTCTAGGATTTTTCTATGTATGGGTGATCTTCAGCAACACCATGATGGAGATCTAAGTGGGGGTTCTTTTCAATTGGTCCAAGACATTGTACCCATTAGGAGCAGAGTTTGGATTTGAGGTGGATGCTCCAGGTGGCTTAGATGAACCAACAATGATAACTTTTTTCCACGTGTGGTGACTCCACAATCAACTTTGGCTTCCTTGATGCTAAGAGCAATGACCCATTCATCTAGGGATGTGACAACATGATGGTACACATGATTCACACTAGCATACTTGGTCTTTCCATGAATTTTCCCTTTGTTATGATCTAGGATCGGATTGGTGTGTATCTTGAGGTATTGATTTCTAGTGGGTTGTTCCACATTTATGATTTTCTCATCAATGAGGTCTTGGATCAGATTTATCTACCTAATGCAACTATCCATGGTGTGCCCCTTGATTTTTTGAAAATCACAAAGATGGTTTTAACTTTACCATGGTGGTATTACTTAGGGTTCTTGATAGTTCTCATAAGTGGGAATCTTGATGAGATTCTCATTTACTAGTTTCTTCATGACTGATTCAATTGATTTCCCAAGGGTTGTGTACTTTTTCTTAGGGGGATATTTGTTTTGCGGGGGTGGTCCCCCTTGATTATTTAGGTTGTTGACTTGATTATTGGGTGGTTGTTCTGATACTATATTAGCTTGCATGTTATTTTTATTTTTTCCTTGAGGTTGTTTTTATGATTACTTGTTTTATTTTGGAGCACTAATTATGACTTTAGCATCCACCACAACATCATTAGCGATGTTCCTATTTTTCACCCATGTGTGAGGTTTTTCGTTATAGCTAGTGGATGGGTGGTTGTCTTGATGTTCAGGATATGTGGGTGTCCCCCCTTGTGTAATAAGGGCTCATTCAATATTGAACACCTTCGGGATCAAATGGTATTATGTGATGATACAATGCATCTTAAGATGGAAGGCTAAGGTTTTCTCAAGATTGGAAATGATGGTGCAAACTTGTTGTTCCTCTGGCATGGCCCATTTTCTCCTATTGGCCTTGGATCACCATCATTGTAAGAGGAAGCAAACATTTCCCCCTTGGCTTGTTTAAGAGAAAATAGTTCCTCTAGAATCACATCCATGCCAATGTTGAATGCATAGTTCTTTATGAAGGCCTACAATCTCTTGGAACTTTTTGATGCCAAGACGAAGGTGAAAGAACCACTCCATGGCAGGACTAGACAAATTGTGAGGGAATAGCTACATAAAATATGTATAATCATATGCAACCTCCATGTAATTTACTTGGAATTCCCTAATGTGATCTTGAGGGTTTCCCATCCTATGGTATTTTTTGAATTTAGGGATTTCAAACCCCTTTGAAAATGGTAAAATTGCACAAGTTGCTTGGTGTCTTTGTTGTTTTCCATGATTGGAGATCAATCACTTTTTTTGAGAGAAATTTGATTTTTACTATCACATCATCTTGCAGATTGGGAGGTGGAGTGAATGTGTTTTGAAGTGGTTGAGGTGTTTGAGTGATGGATGGAGTGTAGGGTATGTTGGTGGGAGTTTGTTGCAATCTCTGTTGTGTGATCAATGCTTGTTGATATGTCTACATTTACAATTGTGTAAGCAATACTTATTGTAGGTCCTATCACTGTTGTGCCAATAATGCTTGTTGTTGGTCTTGTTGTTGTTGTGCCAATAAATTTTTTTGTTGGTCTAATAGTTGGGTTGATTCTTGTTTTGCTTGGTATTGTTGTAGGACTTGTTGATATGCTTGATGTTGTGCTGCTTGCAGTTGTGCCTGATTTTGAGCTTGTGTTTGCACTTGTTGAGCTTGGTATTGGGATTACACTTGAGGTTGAGCTTGTGCTTGTTAGGTAGATTGTGTAGCCTAGGAAGCCTATGCAACTTGTACAACTTGTGTAGTTTGAGCTACTTAAGTTGCTTGCATAGCCTGGGCAGCTTGGGTGGCTTCTTGTTGTTGTAATAAGGCTTGAGCTTGGGTAGTCTATTGTGCATGTTGTTCTTGTTGTGCTTATTGTGTTGCTTGAGTGTCTTGCACTTATTGAGAAGCTTGTTGTACAACTTGTGTGTTTTATTATTGTTGCGCTTGGAACTATTGGAGTGCCTTTTGATAGGCTTGTTGAGTTTGTTTTAATGTGATGCTGTATTGGTTGGCCATGTTTCGTCTTGGTGGTGGTGGTGGTGGAAGTTTCAGAATGGTGTTCATTGTTGTGATGAGTGGTGTTGTTGTATTGATGGTTGGGATTTGTGTGGTGGATGGTTTGATTTATATGCTTGGTCCTTGAGAGACTGTGTTTATGGATTGTGTAGTGATTTCTTGGATGGTTTGCACCTATTGTTGCAATATCAATGGCAAGATCAGAGGATTTGGTATGATGTTTTGATTAATGATTGGGGAGTTTTTTTTTATTGGTGGTGGGTAAAGGGGGGGAGCCCTAAATCGAGAAGTGGTTTGGATGTTAATGGTAAAGGTGGAAGTGGTTGAAAAATGGGTTGGGTGTTCCCTTGTGGAAATGATAATGATGAGGGGTAAAAGATGCCCCTTGGTCCAATTATCCCATCTTCTCATTGCGAAGTCATAGGGAGAGAGGTTTGTGTGTTGAAAGGATGTTCTGGTGTTGTGTGAAAAGATGATTGGTCATTGGGGTCATGAAAGGTGAGCAGAATGTATGGGTGTATCAGATTTAATGGGATGGATTGACCACAGATGTTATTTGCATCCAAATCTTGGTTGTTCACAATGAGGTGTGTTCATAGTGCATGAAGCAATGATCTCCCCTTGTTGACAATTGGTTGGGTTGTAGCAATGGATGATGTGATTTGGGGGATGGTTTGAGTGATGCTTTGAAATGGAGGTGTGGACCATATTAGGGGCATGATCCCAAGAGGCTTCTCCATAATAGTTCTTACATCATAATTAGAAGGGATTTTAGCCCCTTCTTTTACCAATTCAAGCATGTATTGGGAGGGATTGAGCCTCATCATCATATTGACAATTCTATGTTTTTTGGGATTTTGGACCATTTCAATAATTTCATCTTGTTTCATCCCTAAGACATTGTTGGTGATGTCTTCCACTTGCCCTTCCTCTTGAGGATCTTGTGATGATATAGGAATATTAGGTAGGGTATTGTTTGATCATATGGGATTGATTTTGGGAGTGGTTTGACTCAAGTCACTCGAAGTTGATGTTTCTTTGTTGGTTTCCATGTTCTTCTTGTGCTAAGATCTAGTTTGACCCATATAATAGGGATCAATTTTCTAGAATGTAAGAGATGAACCTCTAACTCTATGGATTGATCTAATCTATAGATTCAAAAAAGAAATTCTAAGATATTAAGGATCAACAGAATGGTGATGGTGATAATGAAAGATGGATGATTGGTGAATGATTGGAACTCTTAGGAAACCTTGAGGAGGATGCTAAACTTTAGGAATTTTGGATTGATGTTTGATTTGATTTTGGATTGATTTAATATGATTTTGATTTTGATTGGATTTGGTTTGGATAGTGAACTCATAAAATCTAAGAGTTTGGATGTTGTTCTAGAGTAAACTTGTCCACAAGATGATAATTTGACTAAGTGTACAAAGGATTCATCTACACACACCTAGTTAAACAAGATGATTTGGATTTAAGATGATGAAATTATAAACCCCAAGATGTAAGGGATAGACTTGTTCACAAGGATTGATAATTTGACTATATGTGTGAAGAAGGATTCATCTACACACATCTAATCAAACATGATGATATGGATTTTGATTTCAAAGGATTTTCCCAAAGTTTAACATACAAGATTTTTTCAACATTTCAAAGAGTTGTTTGTGAGATGATTTTGATTTTGATTTTGGATGATGGATGAGAGTGTTGATTTCAATCCTAAGAGACTTAGAGAGACTTTTTTTGCTAGAACAAGGTGTTGAAGAACATGCTAATACTTCCTATGTGAGATACTCAAACCTTTGAAAGAGACTTGGATTTTGACAATAGTAAAATGAATACGAATTTGGATTGTTCCTTGATTCATGCTTGTAAAAGTTGAAGGCCAATATTTCTCTAAATTTGTAAATCATATACAAACATTTCATGCAAGATTTTTGACTAAAACCTTTGGAATTTGGTTTTCAAATTTTGATCTTTTGGGAAATCATTTGGAAGGGCACATGTTGTTGGAAACACAAGGGAAAACAACTAAGAGGGGGGGTGAATCAGTTGTCAAAAATTTTTAAAACTATTGAAGCTATTCTTAGTACCTCTAGAGGTGTTGTCCATTGGGTTGTATTTAGAGATTACTTCGATGACCCAAATGCTTTTATTGCTACTATGTGCTAAGTTCATTATTTGTACTATAGTGTTTTCCTTATCTCTAGATATTGTGTCTTCTTTCGAGGTGGATACCTCTCCTATGGAGGTGGAGTCCTCTCCTTTTTTGGTTGAGGTGTGTTATATTTCTAAATACTGGCTCTTGCATCTCCCATTAAGGTGGATCCCAATCCTATTTAGGTGGAGTTTTGGATTGCAAGAGTTTTGTGGTTGTTTGCGCAAGGATGAGCTTGGTGTTTTCTCCTATAGAGGTGGAGAGAACAATTGGCTTTTATGGAATACTAGTGGAGCCTTAAGTGTTTGTGGTGACTTCTCCTATAGAGGTGGAGGGGAAGTTTTATTGGGCTCTTATTTTTCTGCTATTGATTTGGTTGTTTCAACCAATGGTATGGAGAGTTTGATTTTCTTGATTGAATAGTTTGCTATTGCCTAGTAGTTACAGGCGGTGTCTTTAGGTTTAAGGTCCCTACCAAAACCTATTTGTAAAGGGTTGATGGTCCCTTCAAAACCTATAGGTTTGAGATCCCTATAAAATCTTAGTTCTATGGTTGACAGCTAGGTTTTTCTACTGGTTTGGGTTGAGGCTTTTCCTCTATCTCACTACTAGTTGTTCTTGGCTTTTTCTTTTGGTAGCATGATAGTCCTAGTTCAGGTTTTGGGTCTCTTCAAAACCTATTTTTATATGGTTTCTGGTCCATTCAAAACTTGTTTTTCCCTCTAATCAAAACACATGTATCTGCAAATACAAATATATCTATATATATGTATATACACACATATATATAAGAACATACAAATGTGTATAAATGTATATATATATATATATATATATATATATTTATACATTTATATTCCATATGAAAATCAAATATGGATCAAATTCATTAAATTGTATACTGCTAATTTTGAAAAAAAATTAATGGGGTCATATTGGACGAAGTGGCCTGAATTTAAATTTTGGCTAGATTAATTAAATTCAAAGAGTGGGGAAAAAGATAAATGCCCATTATGATAGAAATAGCCCCATATCCATGAAAAAAGGTAAGAAGGAGAAATATTTCCATTTTGGAAAGATATCATTGGTAAAACATCGAGCAGTGCAAATGGGCATCTAGGAAAAAAGGAGGCACGTGACTCGGCTATGAGGAGAAATAGAAGAAAAAGTTGGGGGAAAAGCTTTGACTTTGAGGTAAATCGATATTATGTTTGAAAATATGCTTGATTTCTTAGTAACTCTATTAAAAAACCTTGCAATATTCTTTTAGTTTATTGATTCTATTAGAATCAGTGGCAAAATAATAAACATCTACAAATGTATTCGGCTTAGAGATTGGTCAATCTCATGTAAA
Source organism: Sequoia sempervirens (assembly GCA_007258455.2). Classification (NCBI taxonomy): domain Eukaryota; kingdom Viridiplantae; phylum Streptophyta; class Pinopsida; order Cupressales; family Cupressaceae; genus Sequoia; species Sequoia sempervirens. The sequence continues at coordinate 13,557 of VDFB02332437.1, forward strand.
ATTGATCATTCCTTGTTCTTTGAAACCAAGGCGTTATTGGCCATTCATTCATTCTTTTAGCTTATTCATTTTTTCTCATACTATCAAGGCATGCTGGCTGAGCTTGGTCGAGCTAATATTGTCATATATTTTTCATCTCTTTCTGTATTGTCTTGCATGTGAGATTATCTAGCCATTTTATGGCTATTTGGATTAAATCCAAATAGAAGAAATTGTATTATTTGAAACAATGTAAAGTAAAATTGTTGATAATTCCCTTATGGAAATGACTATATTTCTTCCATCATTACGATTGTTACTCATTTTTTTAGTATTTGATATCTCATTTAGCTAGGTTGAATGATTGATATCATACCCTTTGGGCGTATAGATTTGATTAGAATCTTAGAGCAATACAAAGTGTCACTATTGTTTATTAAGTATGCATCGTTTACCTCGATTGAAGGAGTAATAGATTCATCATTCCAATCCTTGCATTATGATTGCATCAATCTATAAGATCAACTAACTACAAGTTATCAATCATAGGTTAAATCTTGCATTTCGGGATATATATGACATTAAATGGGCATTCATCAAGATTAGCTAATTTTTTTGTTTATGGTAAAAATGAATAGTCATTCGGTTGTTGGTTGTTCTTTGGAATGAAAAGTGACTTGAGCATTAATTCTTTTTCTTGCAATCACCAATAGGAAAAATAGGTTTTTCTATAACCCTAGAAGTAGTGAAATTTTCTCCTAAACTCATTTTATTTTGTCTTAAAATCACAAGCATGTTGTTCTATACATTTATTGCACAAAGGATACTAGTATTATTTATATGTTGAATAAGAGAATGATGGAGAATTTTATCTTTTATATGAAGTACTTGATAGCCTGAATCTGTTAATGAAACATAACTCCTTCAAATAGCATCATTTTGTTATAAATAGTATTTTTTTAACTGTAAACAACATTGTTTTGTTATAAATAGTTTTTGTTTAGCTGCAAACAACATCATTTTGTTATAAATAGTATAATTTGTTTAGTTGCAACTAGCATCATTTTGTTAGAAATAGTATTGTTTTAGCTGCAAACATCATTTTGTTATAAACACTATTGTTTAGATGCAAAGAACATCATTTTTTTATAAACAATATTTGTTTAGCTACAAACAACATTGTTAAGCTGCAAACAACATTGTTTTATCATAAAACAACATATGTTTTACTACAAACAACATTGTTTAGTTATAAACAACTTTGTTTTGTTACAAGAAACATATCAAAATGTGGAAATTGTTCAAATAGACTTGATCTTAGTTGTTTAACTTCTTGTATTTATAAAAAAAAAAATGAAAATTTGTAACAATGTTTCGAATAGAACCAATCTGATATAATGTTTTTTATTTCAAAATGTATACACAAATTAATAACTTAAGTTGGCACATATATGTGTATACACATAGACCTTCATCTACATAGATACACATACTTGTGACATAATTTTTTTTGTTACTTATCTATTTATTCTTAAATGAATATTGAATTATGTGAATGTAATCATGAGACGTGTTTGAAAAGAATGGATAATTTTAGGATCAATTTTCATTTGAATCATTTTTCTAATTTTTATTAAATGATGAAATAAGTAGAATGGATCACTTTTCCATAGATGTGTGTGTAAAGACTATTCTCTTTATTGAGTAGAACAACACCTAAGTAGACTAGAGCACCTCAACGTAGATTCTGCTAAAGGGTAGATAGTTGTTATGGAATATCTGTGTTGTTGAAAGTTACCTTCTAAGATGGGTGGGTATGTGTAGCATCATCATGGAAAAAATAGGCCCTTAAGTGGCAAAAAAATTAGAAAAATCAAAGTTAGGCAACTTGACGTAAATTTTTTAATAAGTTATCTATATTATTTCAAAAATATGTAAGAATAGAATTTGTATCAAATTGAATGTAGTTTCTAAACTACTGGGTTTATTTAAAAAAAAAAATCTATTTGGTGAAAAATTGAAATTTCAATTATGTAGTAGTACTTAAATTTTAGGGAAAACATAAGTAGGTGTCTATCTAACCACCCTAACTACAATAAAATGATAATATTTTTTTATAATATTTTGGAAATAAGTAGAGGACTCATGTCTCGATGTGATGCATATTTTTTAAAATTTATTTCCAAGTAAATAATTAATTATGATTTTTTTTATTACAACTTTTAACAAATATAAAAAACTTGTATGTCTTACCACCTTAACTTGGTCAAAACTTCATGAAATTCAATTTTAATTTTTTTAATCTTATAGTATGCGAAGCATAGAATGTGACACATGTTTTGGATTCAAAAAATGTGATATCGTTTGAAAGCTATAGATGCTTTTCAATCAGCCTATCAATCAGTACTTTAGTCATAATTCAAATAGAAAATGAATAATAATTATTTATTAAATTCAAAGTAAAGCATAATTTATATTTGTGGAAATTTGAGAATCTCCTTTAAAAATCCTTTTTGTTTCATCAATTTTGTGTAAAAAAAAAAGTCATCAACCATATACCCTACACATACCCATCACATCGCCACTTTTTGGCCCATCATGATCCTGCACATACCTAGGTGCTGAAATGGAGTTCAGAGAGTATAGATTTTTTCTTTATCCAAAACCTATTGTTTGTTGTTGCAAATTAATTTTTATGCTTCGCCAAGCAATTATCCCATTATGTATGTATGGAATTTGTGATAACACTCCCTACCATTCCTAGCATACATCTTGTATTTTTCTAAATCATAAATATAGACACATGTTGATGTTTGGGCACACATCAAATTTCACCTTTTAAATTTTTCTATTACTAAAAATTCCATGTAGGATCGAGTATTCTTCAAGTTGGAATAATTCTTGGGAAGCATAAGCTTCATGGTTAAGCAGTAAAGAACTTCAACCATGTTCTTGTCCACCAGTGGATGTGAGCTTCAAGAGGAAAAATTTCAGATTTTTTCAACACTATCTTGGTCTATGATGTAACCTTGATGTAAAATTTATATATTGTATTAACTTTGTGGCCCTATGAGCCAAGTCAACTTGGATATTGTAATTAACATTAAAATTGAATATATACATAGAATGAGTTATGTCTTTCTAAAATTAAATATTCATAATTTCATTTGAAATAATATAATTAAGTAATAATTAGAATGAGTTATTAAATTTAGTATCAGAGCTTAGTGTTCAAATACAGACCTTTTGCAGTCCCCAATAGCCTTGATGGTGTAGGGGCACCATTTAGATATCTTGATCAATTTATGGTTTTGAGGTCTAGGCTTTAGAAATTTGGAGTTTTTGCATTAAATAAGGTCTATGAGACCATTTAGTATTTTAATTTTTGTTATTTCATGGTATATAGGTGTCTAGAGGGTTTAGTTTTCAAGAAAATCCAAAATAGTGAAAAGTTGTCACAAAGTTGTAAAGCTACTTTAAAAGTGCAAAAAATAGATTTTAGAGGAAGTTCAATGGTCATAGCATTTCAAAAGGTTTTTTTAAGAATTTAGACAATTATATAAGAGATAAAAATTATATATATGTTGAGAAACATCAATGGAAGGCTGGTCTTGGAATTGGAAAGAAGAAACATCAATAAAAAGCTTTATTTTTTCATAATTTCTATATTTTCTTCTTAGTTTCCTAGACTGTATAGCCTGTACAAAGAGAAGTTGATATAAATATGTTTTGAATTATTTAAGAGGTGTGAATTGGTTATTCATTAAATTTGATTTGAGCCTTTAATATTTTTTTGGGAAAAGGCTTGATTAGTTTCATTGTGACTAGTTTTATACCCTATTTTTAGGGTTTGTAGCCTTTAAAATGTGAACTCATCCCATTCCACTTTTTTTGGCTTATGTGACTTGTGGAGTGGGTCTAAACCAATAGTAAATAGATCATGTGTACATAATTTTTTATTGCAGGGGAGGTTGAGAAGTGCATTGGGCATGATACCCTAGAGTGAAAGTTTGAGTTTTCCAAGTGAAAAGGTGTGGTTTTGATATAGTAAAGTGTGAAATAATTTGGGGCAGCATAATTTCTTGATGAATTAAGTTTTTTTAGAGGTTTTTAACCCTATTTGAAGTGGTATAAATTGTATACAAGGTCTGTTATTGTTTTTTCCAATAAAACCCTAATTTTGTGCTAAAAATGAGGGTTATTGTTTTAGGCACCTTTGAAGGAGTGTATTTGAAAAAAATTGTGGATTCTTGAGTTTAAGGATCTATGGAATGCTTCCTTTATGATTTTGAAGGTTGGTGAAAATTTTAAAGGCAAGGCTCTTTGGGAAAGAGGCCTAATTGAGGCCTAGTTGAAGTGAAAAATCTAGTTTTAAAGGATAGGTTGAAAAGTAACATATTGAGATTTGTTGATATGTTTTTGGACACCTTAATGGGTCCCTGAAATAGTATTGGTTCAGGTCTGAAAAGATCCCAAAAGGAAGATATACCCGATTGAGTGGGTTGGCTATGCTACATGGAATTAGGTTGATTTGGATAAAAGTGAAGAGTTTTGAGATTTGTAACTTGAAGGTTGTTTTTTTTTCTTGATTGTTGTTTTAGGACCTCCCTTGCTTACATAAAGTGGTATCAGAGCAAGGAAGTAGTTCCTTGAAGAAGAAAGTTGTAGTTTTTGATTGGAAGGTGAAGAGGCAAGATTGTGAAGACACTTCCAAAGGCTAGTGCAATGGTAAAGGAGATAAATGAATTGAAAGAGCCATTGTTTCAAAAGGAAAGTCTCTATGAAGAGTCTCAAGAAGCCACCTTAGCAAGGATAGCAGATCTAGAGAAGAACCAAAGAATAGGAATGGTGAATGAAGACCAAAGTGATAAAGAAGACGAAGGGGAAGAAGGAAACCCTCTAGTTGGAGTCCAAAATGATGAAGATGACTTAGACCCTGATGAAAACAGAATGACCAAGATGATAAATGTAGTAAGAGGTGACAATACTCCAAAAGTGAAGCTTGAAGATCCAATGTATGGAGGTAAGATGGATAGTGAAGAGGTTTTGGCTTGGATTGATGCCTTAGATAATTCTTTTGAATTTTAAGACATAGAGGACAGTAAGAAGGTGAACTATGAAAAGAAAAAATTGAAGGGACCAGCCCTCACATGGTGGGAATTTGTTCAAGAATATAGGGTCAATAAAGGTAAGTCAAAGATAAGCTCTTGGGATAGTATGGTAGGAAAAGTTAAGGCTTAGTTTTTACCAATAGATTATGCCATACAAAAATTTAATTGTAATATTTGAAGGAAAGGGAGTTAGATTTCATGTCTTATACTGAGGAATTTCATATGTTATGCATTAGGTGAGGTTGTAGTCACGAACTAAGGACAACAACACAACAATAATTACTCACAATTTTTTTTTTTTTTTAAGTAAACATAACATACATGTAATACATATTAAGTCATAACATGAATTTCATCTAAATAGATTCATTAACACATACATCCCTTGGGGTACACAAGGAGTCATTACGCGACTTAGATCCATACAACAGCAACAAAGAATAAACCCAAAGATATAAAGTAAACAATAACAACTATAACACATACATGAAAAATTCATTGATAAGAAGCCATCTGAAAACATAAATACAACATATACATGATTAACTTAACACATTAAATAACAATCACCATGGCCAATATCCACACAAGGTTTAATGTTACATTACATTACAGTACAATGTTTAAGAAGTACAATGATACAAAAGTGTTCCAAATATGAATGGAAACCATACACAAGATACCATGATACAAATAATTAGAGAAATACAAGTATCAAAACTGCTCCAAGACAGATACAACTCTGGAGTCGCTGCAACAGCACCAATCCGCCTCTCGATCCTCGACTGGGGACCCAATGGGGTGCTTAGCACGTTCCACCCGACCATGTGAGTCCGAAGACCCACCCCCCGTGCTAGGAGCTAACAAGAAAGAGACCTCAACCAAGAACATCCAACAGGGAACCACAAGACTCAACGTCATACAAAAGTATCATAACACTCAGGAATTACAATGACATAATCAACCACATCCAAGAGTCATAAATCTCATCACCTAAATCAAAGCAATAACCAGTAAACAAATAACCAAAGGATGATCATGAAACACTTCCAAAACATAATACAATTCCAAATTGCAATTAACCAACACAATAACATCATATCACAGTACCATAAGAGTACAAGGTCGAAACCCAAATCATCAACAAGATTTATACAAGACCATAGAATACACCAAAGCCAAAATAGGGTAAAACCATAAATCATTTCAAACAACTATGTTTCATCAATTCAAGACAAAGAACAACTTCCAGAGGATTTCCAAAGAAGCAACATAATAAGGAGTGTTAGAGGAGAGTGTCATCGCATGGCTTAACATGGATTCTCCAGACTACCTATCGCAAGGTGCCGCCTCCGTCTACTGACGAATTATCCAGACAACCGAGCGCTAGGAGCCGCCTCCATCTATGGTTATCTAGACTACCTATTTCAAGGTGCCGCCCATAGGGTTGCTCATGCGGATCCGTTACCCTTCGCGAAGACAAGGCAACGAACATGCCAACCACGGCCTTCTCAATCCCCTTTAGTGCATGGTAGCACTCAAAGGCGGATGAGGCATCAATTATATTTTTAATGTGATTCTACCCACCCCTAGTTAATTATTTAAATTATCACTTATTAAATTCACTCTAACGAGGCTATCGTGGCCTTTGTCTTGACCACCCAAGAGCCACTCTCACTCTAGACACTCAAAACATAAAAACCAAATCCAAGGGTTGTACAACATAACAAGTACATTAGATCACAACAGAGAAGCATGCAAGGCATTACCCATCTTGCCATAAATACATAATCAAAATCTCAACGATTCATGTACAACCCTTTTAAATTCCAAAAATCAAGGCACTTGCCACATCAAAGCACATAGAGAGAGAACATTGACCAACCATAAAAACAAGCCTCTGGAAGATTCTCAAAAAGTTACACTAGGGTTTCCCCATGAAAATCTGACAACAATAAAAGCAAAACCTTGAAGAACTATTTTCAATTCAAATATGATGAGAGAATACATCAAAATAAGATCAACAACTCCCTTAAACAACATCAACAACTTCGATACGAACTAAATCGGACATCCAAGGGAAACCTCTATTTTCTCCTCTCGGAATACCCATAACTTCAAAGATATTTTCAATTTGACTCATTAACAACTCAAGCGGAATCATTAATCATGACAAAGATAATATTAACCGATTTACCACTTAGGGTAAAGAACAAAAGAACACATACGGGTTCCCAACGAATAACAACATAAATAAAATGGGAGAAAATCTCCAACTCAAAATTAACTCACGAAAAGTCACATTGAAAAGGGTCTTTCAAAACAATCCATAAACCACACATTCAAATACAATATAACCATTCACTCAATAAGAAGTAACTCGAAGCAACCTAATAAGAACATTATTTTAAAGATCAATTATTTCCAACATTTAAGGATATCACAATATTGCGAATGAAGATATAATCTGATGTTTTAAAGCCATAAGACACTAAACACAAGTATACTCCTCCAACACAAATTAAAACAAATCTATTCCAACTAGGAAACTATATAGTATCGCACCACCTAACTATTAAATATTTACCAAACTTTCAATTGTGCAAAAATCATTTCCCAACTTAAATACAATTCTATGCTTCTATATTCTTTAGAATCAAAAGAAAAACCCCTACGTAGTAAATGAACAACTTGACATGAAGATAGGATTATCAAAGGAACAATGATATACTTCCATAGGGTTTGCAACAAACATTAAAAGATTGACATACTTATATATATACTCTTCCAAATAATAACAATAACATAATTTACTATTGGATAACAAAATGGATCAGTATGAATGTCTTGGTGTTTTAAATATATTTTTATTGGGTCTTTATTCTCCACCGCAATAATTTACTATTTAGAAATAAATAAATAAATAAAAATCATAAAATACATTATTTATTATATTTATTTATAAGAAAATAATAATATATGTTAAACAATCTAAATTCTATTTATTCATTTCTTTTACTCACAAAAAGAGAACCATAAATTAAATTTCATGTTTTATCACACTAAGCAAACTAACCCAACATTCAAAAGCAATAAACTTCAAAGAACAATTGAACTATCGTCTACGATCTGACTCTTTACTTGATACGAAATCGTTTTAACTCATTAAAGACTACATTCACATATCTTATTAACATCTCACTATGCTCATCATAAAGTTGTATTAAATAAAAGAAGTTATAAAAGTATTCCAACCAATTTCTTTTATTCCCATTCAGAATTTATAATCGTTCCTATAACTATATTCATATATTTATAAACATGATTAGCCAATTAATACTCTAATTTATATTTAAGAGGATAACTAACCTCACCAACACTACATTACAATGCCAGTTTCCTTCCTAACTAAAACTATATGAGCAACTAATTTCACATCACTTGTTCACTTATAAAAGGGCATAACTATTTTCCTAATAATCTAATGTTTACCAATTCCCATTACTTACTATAATCATTTAATTTAACAAAAGGGAAACATCTTCTTTTTTTTTTTACGTTCTAATACAACGATTGTACTATCATCAACTATATATATAACTATTTGTATACATAGATAAATATTATTAATTTATAATATTTGTTGTCTTATACAATAAAAAAAATGTACAGAAGGAGTAGATGTGATTATATGAAAGTGAACGATTAAGGAGTATATCTGAATAAGACAACAGTACAGAACACGATGAAGTAGAGGTCTGATCGATTCAGGACAACGGTTGCAAGGATAGAATGACATAAAATTCGATAAAATCCAAACCCAGCTTATAAAGTATTGACATTAGATAAACTTTTAAAGGCACAAGATCACTACATTGATCAAAGAGCATGAGAAAGTAGAATAATCGAATAGAAGAATTCTGCTGAAGATAACCGGCTGAGGTTAACGTGGTTATGAGAGAGTAAATTAGCTTGATTATAATAGAGCTTAGCATCCTCTAAAATTAATTTTTCCTACATCGACAAGGAATGCAAAGGATTTCTTAACAACTTAAGTTACTAATTTAAATGGATAACAAAACAAACCTGAAGGCTCAATGCATCAAAACAGAGGCGAAGTTTTCAAGATTTCAAGTCTTGTCCCACTAACCACTCCGACATACCCATTTTTATTTTTTTATTTTTATCATTCAAAAAGGATAACTTCAAATGGAGGGTAGCGGCTATGCTAAATGAAACATTCAAAAATTTGGCCCGCTCTATAGCAGTGCGCACTGAAACAGTCAAGGCTAGAGAACTATTTGATTGAATGTCACAAAGAAATGCGATATCGTGGAATGCAAGACTTCAGGATCAACACAAAATGGATTTGTTTAAAGGCTTTAGAAATTTCCAAAACAAATGTTATTGAGAGGAACAAAAAGGTGGACGCATAAACAAGGCATGTGAACTATTTGACAGAATGCCTCAAGCGATGTCATCACATGAAATGCACTGATTGCAGGATTTCACAAATTGGATTTTTATTCTAAAACCAAACTATCAAAGAACCAGCAAGATTTAAAGTAACCAGAGCGATAAATTTACTACACCTTGAAATTCGAACAGTTGCAGCTGTGAAAGATGGTCAATGACTTCATGGAGACTATTAAATTATGTACAATTTCTCAACTCTAAATGCCGTTACTGTGACAGGTTGTCAAGCATATCAGAAAGTGAATATTGAAATTTGGAAATATCGCCATCTACTTGCATCAATATCAAATTTCCCTCGCTATCCACACAACAAAAGGGAAGGAGAAATAATGCACAACTTTTCCTGTTTCGAACTAGACGCATTTCTGATAAGAGGCGAGTTTCTAGAGATGCGCTCAAGATTGAAGTTGGAACACGAGGCATGGGTAATGCATACAGTGTTAATCTGAAAATATGCCTCTTAAGAGATGTGATCTCAAGAAAAGCAATGATTGCGGGGGACGCGCAAAAGAATCGTTCAAGGCTTAAGAAAATTCAAGCAAATGCAACAACGAAGGAGTTTGTCAAATATTGTATTTGAAAATGTGCTGGAAGACATATATGCAAAGCAGGGATCACGAATTGATTGACAAAATGCCATAGGAAAAAGGGATCACTGGAAATTCAATGATTGCAGGATAGGCACATCACAGATTTGTTTCTTCGAAACCTACGAGTAAATGCAACTGGTGAGTGTGAAACAAGACTCCATAATCCTTGCGAGCATCTTCCTTACCTATGCGGAGATGGGAACTTTGGAAACGGTAAGCATATTAAAACAAGAGGGAAGTTTACATAACTAAAGCCAAATTCCAAAACCCTTGCCAGCGTCTGGCGTCTATGCCAAAATAGAAGCTTTGGAGAGGATAACAGACAAGATATCTAGGGACGAGCATGACTAATAGATGAATAACAGAGAAAAAATGCTTGGAGACATTCAGATTGACCACAGACCAAACCGTGAATGTTGAATTTATAACCGTACTTTGCTTTCAAAGGAAATATACTTTAAAAATTATACAATAGAAAACACATCTATAAATGGTCTAGAGAACCTAATAAGAAGCAGAGAGCAGCTTGAAATGGACCTCTGATTGCTCTTTCCTCAATTTTTTTTTTTGTTATCTGCTACAGCATTCCCCTCGAACTAGCTAACTACCTGTTTCGATCTTAGCCAAGGAGATATATGTGTCAAATTTCCAGGTCTCATTCCTACCATCTTGCGCAAGACAGATCATCTCTCCCTCCCTTCGATTGTGCAAAAGTGAAAACAGGTTGTGTTTTTTTTTTTTTGACCCTCAAACCAGAGATACAATTATACCGCTGAAGGTGCCCCTTCAAATCCTAACTGAATGGCTTTTCACCATCCCCATAACCGAATCTTGAAATAGGAATAGTATTTCTTTGCATGTTCATTAGTTTTCACAAAGTAGTAATAATAAAAATCTTATTTTATCACATTGTTTAATTACTCATACTTCTTTTAGTTATTATTTTAATTTAATAATTAACCATCCAAAATAGTTATCGTATCATTTACTAATGTAGTTCATTCAGTTATAATTTCATTTCCTAATTAAATTAAGTGCCCTTTTAATCCTTTTTAATTTAATTAATTAAAATAATCAAAACTATACAATATTACAAAATCACAAAATCAAGACATCTCAAAATCAACTTATCACACTACTTGAACATGCGAAAATGACATAACCACCCAACAGTCAACTTACTTGAATGACAAGAATAACTAAAATGAAGGGATACTCTGAGAGGTCACAACGAAGATGAGGTTGAAAGAGTGGCTAGGTATTTGAGTGGATTAAGATTGAACATAAGAGATGAAATCAATTTGAATCATCCTAAGATAGTAGAAGAGTGTTTCCAAATGGAAATAAGGGTAGAAGATAGAATCAAGAAAAGAAAAGAAATACAAGGAAGGGGTAGAGGTAAAATGAATAGAGGAATAGGCACAAGACAGTCCAAAGAAGATCATGAAGATGTTGATAGAAGTAAATAACAAGCACGTGAATCAAGAGGTGGATGGAGAGGTGGAAGAACAAGTTTTAGGAAAATAAGAGATTCTAATGAGTTTGTAGGTAGGTTTTACAAGTGTGGTGATTTTGGTCACCCTTTCTACAAGTTTCTAGAGAATTTTGGAACCACACTAAGTGGAGGAGAAAAGAAAATTGAAAGAAAAGCACAAATTGTTCAAGAGGATGAGGTTGAAAGTTCAAGCTCCAATACTCTTTTTGCTACTCTTGAAGTAGGTGAGATGTTAATGATGAAAAGAAAAATGTTGAAGAACTCCAAGGAGAAAGAGCTAATCAAAAGAAGAACCTTGTTTAGGACATCCTGTAGATGCAAGAATAAGGTATGCAAAGTGATAGTTGATTCATGGTGTACTAATAACATTTTATCTAGTGAGATGGTGGATAAATTTCATTTAGAAAGAGTTCCTAAAGAAAATCCATATAAAGTCTCATGAGTTAGTGATAATCAATGTATGGTGGTGTGTGAACAAGAAATAGTTGAATTTTAGATTGGTCAATACAGGGATAGGGTTGTTTGTCACATATTACCCATGAATTGTTGCCATATGTTGCTAGGAAGGGTTTGGCAGTTTGATAGGTCAGTGATATGCAATGGGAGGAAAAACACATACACAATTGAGAATCATGTTAGGACATTCATCTTAACTCCATTGGATGAAGAGGAAAAAGAGCATGGTGAGATCATTATGAATGGGAGGAAGGAATATGTGAGTGTTGAGAAAAGTAAGAATGTGGAATGGGTAGCCATTTCAAGGATTGACAAAATTAGGATAGTAGGTGAAATAAATGAAGGAAATATGAAGTTATTTGTTCAAAATAAAGATTATATGTGCATGAGAAAATCTAGGAATGTATCTCAGACTAAGATAGTGTAGAGTAAGTGTGCAAAGCCTCTAGAAAGGAAAGAAAAATGTGATAAGATTATTGTAGGGACAATGATTTTCCCTGTGGTAGTAAGGAGAATGGAAGGATAGTTGGATATTGGAAGAGTAGGGGTTTATGAGGCTAAGAAGACACTAAAAGAGAGGACAGTGGATTGTGATGCTGATAAGACACTTAGAAAAATGTTTGCAGGTCAGATAGAGATTGCTAAGAGTAATGGTGTAGATGGCAGAGGTAAGGATACAGAAAAGAGAATTGAGCAAAGAACAATGCATAAAGAGACAATGCAAGTGATGTTAGTGGAATAAAGCTTGGGTAAATAGGTAAAGGAAGATGGGACATCAGAATTTGAGGATGGGAAATTCGAGAAACACCCCAAAAAGTAGTATAACAATGAGAAGCATGAATCAAGTAAAGACAATGTCAAGAATGTTAAAGTAAGTGAGAGCCAAGAACAAAGTGAACCAGTTAAAGGAAAGTATTAAGGTTATATGTTTGAAGGAAACAAAAGAAGATAAACTACATCAAACTTTCCAAGGCACTTGGAAAAACAACAAGTTGGGGTGTATGGTGCAGGGGCACCATATAGAGATCTTGGTCAATTTATGGTTTTGAGTTACATGCTTTAAAAATTCAGATTTTTTTAATTAAATAAGGTCTATTAGACTATTTACTATTGTAATTAGTCTTAATTTATGGTATATAGGTGTCTAGAGGGTTTAGTTTGCAAGAAAATACAAAATAGTGAAAAGTTATCACAAAGTTGTAAAGTTGCTTTAAAAGTGCAAAAAATAGATTTTAGAGGAAGTTCAACAGTCATAGCATTTCAAAAGGTAGTTTTTAGAATTTAGATAGTTATGTAAGAGGAAAAAAGTATATATATGATGAGAAACATCGATGGAAGGTTGTTCTTGGAATTGGAAAGAAGAAACATCAATACAAAGCTTTATTTTTTCATATTTTTTGTGTTTTCTTCTTAGTTTCCTAGACTATACAACCCATACAAAGCGAAGTTGATATAAATATGTTTTGAATTATTTAAGATGTTTCAATTGGATATTAATTACATTTTATTTTAGCCTTTAATATTGTTCTGGGAAAATGTTTGATTAGGTTCATTGTGATTGCTTTTATACCCTGTTTTAAGGATTTGTAGCATTTAAAATGTGAACTCAGCCCATTCCACTTTTTGTGGCTTTGTGACTTCTGGAATGGGTCTAAACCAATAGTAAATAGATATGTACATTTTTTTTTTAATTGTAGGGGATGCCAAGAAGTACATTGGGCATGATTCCCTACAGTGAAAGGTTGAGTTTTCCAAGTGAAAAGGTGTGGTTTTGATATGGTAAAGTGTGAAATAGTTTGGGGTGGCATAATGTTTTGATGAATTAAGTTTTTGCAAAGGTTTTTAACCATGTTTAAAGTGGTAGCAAGTGTATAAAACACCTACTATTGTGTTTTCCAATAAAACCCTAGTTTTGTGCTAAAAAGGAGGGTTATTATTTTAGGCACCTTTGAAGGAGTGTATTTGCAAAAAAATTGTCGATTCCTAAGTTTGAAGACCTATGGAATTATTCCTTGGTGATTTTGAAGGTTGGTGAAAATTTTAAAGGAAAGGTTCTTTGGAAAAGAGGCCTAATTGAGGCCTTGTTGGCATGAAAAATATAGTTTTGAAGGAAATATTGAAAAGTAACATATTGAAATTTTTTGATATGTTTTTGGAAACCTTAATGGATCCTTGAAATAGTATTGATTTAGGTTTGAAAAGATCTCAAAAGAAAGATACACCAGATTGAGTGGGTTGGCTATGCTACAAGTAATTAGGTTAATTTGGAGAAAAGTGAAGAGTTTTGAGGTTTATAACTTGAAGGTTGTTGTTTTTGTGTTGATTGTTGTTGTAGGACCTCCCCTTCTTACATCACTTGACTAGGGAATAGTTGACCCTTGACCAAATTGAGTTGTCTTGATGAATGAATAAATCTAGATTTAATGTAGGTATGGGAAGGTCTAAGTCAAGACGAAAGAAAGGGAAGACCGTTAGGACCTTGAACAAGAAAGTTGTATTGGAAGAAAAAACAAAGACTGAGTTTCAATTTGAGATTTCTAACAATGACACTCTAGCTCAATCCATCACATAACTTAAGTTGGAGAGAGGCAAGAAGATTGAGGAATCAAAGTGAACTCCTAAGATTAAGAAGCTTTTTGCAATCAAAGATTGGACTCTAAGGTGTGGACCAAATGCACCCTTACTAACTAAAGAGGAAAAGGAGAGCCTACGTGCTCAACCCTCCTCTTCTGAGAAAATTGATATTAATTTTAAGGACATAGAGGAGTTTCGTCTCTTTGAGAATGAGAAGACTGACTAATGTAACAAGAAGATTTTATAAATAAGGGTCTATTGACCCACACTTAATATAAATAAACCATGATGTTATTTTTGGTGTGTTCAAATGAAGAACTCAAAAATATGTTTATTGTGTATGAATGTGTGTCTTCCATGAATAAGGGATATATGCATGTGTATGTAATGTTATGTAGTATAAGAGCATTTATTCATAGAACCTAGTGTTAAGTTAGGATAGATGTGAAATGTGATGCAGGTCGAGTGTGAGTCAACATGGTGGTCACCAGGCAAGAGACGATTGGTAGTGGGTCAGAAAATGGACCAAACAAGAGACTAGAACATATTTTATAGCTTATGAATAGGCAAGACGATCATATGGACCAAATAGAAAATGAGGTTCAAGTGGTACATGAGAACCATGTTCACACAAATGCAAAATTTAATTAGGGGGACGATGGTCTAGGAGAAGGCCCACTAGGTCGAATTGACGAAGAACTTGGAAGAGATCTCAAAACAGTAGCACCACCTATGTTTGATGGTAAGGCTATCAAAGCAATATTTGAGGAACAAATCATTGATATGGAGAAATAATTTGGACTTCATAACCCATCCAACAAGAATAAAGTGGCATGGGCTATGTATCAACTTTCAGGTGAAGCAGCTACTTGGTTGGACAATGAAAAGTTAGAAAGGAATCTTCAGCATACTGAGATTACTTGGGAACTCTTCCTCCAATCCTTTAGGAAGAGATGGTTATTGCAACTATTTTTTGACAAGAAGGTGACATAATTCCAAAACCTAACTTAGGGGAGCATGACTATGACCCAATATTGGGAAAAGTTCACCAACCTACTAAAGTTTGTGCCCCAATATTAGGGAGATGAATGTTTATGTCTCCAAAAGTTCATATTGGGACTTAGAACACTTATTGGATCAAAAGTGGACATGCATGATCCTCTCACAATCAATTTTTTTTCTTAAAGGCCACCAAATAGGAGTAGAAATTTTAGTAGTTATCCAATTACCATAATAATGCAAATCCTAAGTCATGATTTGGGAACAAGAAGTTTCATAAAGGATACAATAACCATCAGATCCATAATCTCAAGAGGGGAAGTGAGTCACAAGAGAAAAGTGAACATGGTAATGGTGGAAAGAGCAAGAAGGAAAATAATAGCAAAGGAAAATATGACTAAAAGAAAAAGGGCTTTAGAGAGGACAAGGTAGTTGGTCACAAAGGGCCTTGCGATGAGTGTTATACTTGTGGAGGTGATCATTATGCCTCAAATTTTCTGTTGCAGTCAAAGTCACAAAGGGAAGGAAACTATCAGAAGTCTCAACATCATCAGATCCATGTTGCAATGGATAACAAGTAGGCAATCAGGCTTCACCAATATAGCTGAAGGGTAAGCTCTATGGTTGAACTATCTCTATTTTAATTGATACCAAAGCTACTAAATGTTTCATAGACCCTAGAGTAATATCCAAGATACCTATTAGACCTACATACATGGAAAAATCATGGACAGTCCAATGTGGTAATCGAGTAGATAGGAGGGTAGATACCTATCTCTTTTGCAATGAGTTAGAGCTTCCAACCTTCCAAACCTAGGTCAACCTATATGTGGCACCCTTAAGCTCATATGATGCAATTCTAGGAATAAATCAATTAACTGAGCATAAGTTAGTAGTGAATTGTGAAGTTAAGGTAGTTAGTTATCTAGATGATTACAAGAACCAAGTCGATATTTATGATATGCAAGGACCCTTAGAGCTTAGACAGATCTTTGCTATACAACTCAAAAAGGCTCTTTGGAAGGGATGTACTATTTATGATGTGCACATTAGTAATCCTAATAGCAAGGAACCATATCTAGATGACTACCCTATTATCAAGGAGTTTTGAGATGTATTCCCTAATGAACTCACAAATTTACCTCCAAAATGATAATTTGACTTCTCTATTGACCTTGTACCAACAATTGAGCCTCAATCCAAAGTACCTTATCAAATCACCACCACCACTGAACTCTATGAGTTGAAGGAACATTTAATGGAATTGTTGAACAAGGGGCTCATATGACCCAGTGTGTCTCCTTGGGGAGCACTAGTTATCTTTGTGAAAAAGAAGGATGGAACCTTGTGTCTATGTATAGACTATCATATGTTGAACAAGGTGACCATCAAGAATCAATACCCACCCTCAAGGATCTATGAGTTGTTTTACCAAATGAAGTGAGTGACAATGTTCTACAAAATTGATCTTAGGTCAGGATGCCATCAATTGAGAATAAAGGAAGAAGATATTCCAAATACTACCTTTTGAACTCAATATGGACATTATGACTATGGTACCTTTTGGTTTGACCAATGCACCTACAACTTTCATGAACCTCATCAATAGTGTGTTTAAAGACTATTTGGATGAATTTATTTTGATTTTCATTGAAAAAATCCTAGTTTACTCAATGTATATTGAAGAGCATGATAGGCACTTAAGGATAGTTTTACACTGGCTAAGAGAAAATAAAATCTTTGGGCAGCTATCCAAATGCTTGTTTTATCAAGACAGGGTGCACTATCTAGGCCATATTATTTCAGTTAAGGGGTTATCTATAGACCCTAAAATGATCAAGGTGATCATGGAATGGCCAGTGCCTCAAAATGTGTTAGAAGTCCATAGCTTGATGGGCCTCAAAGGATAATATAGAAATTTTGTGCAAGGGTTCTCCTAGATTGCATCTCCAATCACATCACTCCAAAGGATGGGAACATGGTTTGAGTGGACTGAGAAGTGTGAACAAGAATTCCAACTCCTGAAGGAGAGGGTCATGAGAGCACTAGTGTTGACCATCCCTAATCCTAATAGAATATTCATTGTGTTCATAAATTATTCAAGAGAGGGATTGGCAATAGAACTAATGTAGGATGGAAAAGTGGTAATGTATGAATCGAGAAAGCTTAAATAACATGAGGTGAATTAGGCACCTCATGATTTAAAGTTGATTGTGATAGTTCATGCCTTGTAGATGTGGATGGATTATCTCTTAGGGAAGCTATTCGAGTTCAAGAAAGACCACTTGAGATTGAGATACATTTTTACTCAACCAAACCTTAATGCATGACAAAGAAGGTGGATGGAGTTCCTTGGTGAGTATGACTTTAGAATTGAGTATATAAAGGGAAAATAGAATAGAGTGGTTGATGCTCTTAGTATATGAAGGCATCTAGAAGCCATGATATCAAAAGGGTCTAATTTGAGACAATAGGTGATACAACATTTTCTTGGGGATGAGCACTACGGAAGAGTGAAGAGTGCTCTAGCAAAGAATCATTTAGATCATCAGTTCAATGGGTATGAGATCAAACTAGATTGTATTTTGAGATACTAGAGAAAAATGTATATTCTAGAATCTATAGATCTGAGGAAGTTGGTGTTAGAAGAGGTTGATAATGAACCTTATTTAGGACACCCCAGAGTATCCAAGATGATCACAAAATTGAAAACACTGTACTTTTGGCCTAAACTCAAGAAAGGTCTAGTCGAGTATGTAGCCAGATTCTTAGAGTGCTAGTAAGTCAAGGTTGAGCATGCACATCCAATGAGGATATTGTATCCTTATGACATACCTGGGCATAAATGGTAGGTGATCAGTATGAAATTCATACATGGGTTACCTTTGAGTAAGAGTCAACATGATGTTTTATTGGTTGTGATCGATAAGTTGACGAAGGTGACACACTTCATTCCAAGAAACCTTAAGGATGGATTGTTGACCCTTTCCAATAAATTTTTCAACGAGATATTTCAATTGCATGGAGTGGTAGACACTATTTTTTTTATAGGGACACTTGGATGACCTCAAGATTTTGGATGAAACTAAATGTTGTGTTGGGAACCAAGTTGAATTTTAGCTCAGCTTATCATCCTTAGACTGATGGGAAAATGGATAGGGTGAATCAGGTAGTTGAAGACCTCCTATGAATGTACTACATGGACCAATGGTATAAGTGGGAAGAATAGCTACTATTGGTAGATTTTTATTACAAGATCTCTAGGTATGGCACCATTTGAAGCTCTTTATGGGTGAAAGTGTTGTACAACCATCAGTTGGGATAAATTGGAAGATAGAATCATAGTAGGACCTAAAATGCTCAAGGAGATGGAAGAAAACACAAGATTAATTAAGAGTATACTAAAGGAGTTAGTAGATCAATAGAAAAGTTATGCCGATAAGAATATAACTCTTAGAAAATTTGTGGTAGGGGATAAAGTCTTCTTAAGAGTCAGGCCTCATAAAAGTTCCATTTCCTTTGGAAATTCTTCCAAGTTGGCCCTGAGATATGTGGATCCATTTGAAGTTTTGTAAGTGATCAACCCACTTTCTTATATACTTTCTCTACCACCTACTCTGGCTAAACTTCATAATGTGTTTCATATTTCTTTGCTTAAGCCATATCATCCTGATGTAGCTAATGAGAGCCACAACCCAAGACTCAAAAAAGAAAACAATAGAGACAATAATAGAATTATTATTTATTTATTTTCCAGATACATTCTCATTATAGAGAAATTAAATTCCAGAGGATAAAATTCTCATAGGTTATAGTGCATGCAACTTTACTATTTCTAAAAAGCAAAATCCCCCTTTCACAATACAATTTTCACTCTTTTTCCCCAATACCCCAGAATTTCCAAATTGAGTCCTAAATATCCTTTTTTCAGCTTGGAGCAAAAAAATACAATTTGGAATTTTAATATAGGGGAGAAGGGCCCAAAGTAGGGTAGGATCCTATAATGGGGACAAAAGTAGTCCCACGTGGGCCACACAATGGAGTTGAATAATAGGAAAATGTAAATCAATTTTCACCCACAAAGTCAACAAAGGTACACGTATCACTGTACAGTCAAAATTATATTATAATTAGAGAGTATTTGTCCCATACACATAGATATTCACAATCTTACATGTTAGAGAATATTCAAAGAACATATGACATGAAAAACATACAAGCCAGAGTGCTTGGTATCAGTCCCTTGATTTAAAAAAAAAGCCCAAAATATAAAATTAGTATAACCTAAGCTCCTGTATAATGTCACCATTTGCATTTCATCACAACCACCTTTCTAGCACTTGGTATGTGAAGATTACAACTACGAGCCAAGAATATCCTATCACCAAATCTAATCTAGCCAAACCCCTATCCCACTTTCCCACCAACACAACACTTAGACATGTAGCAATCATTCATATGTTTCCCATATTTCAAATTCAACCTCTCTACTAATGGTTCCTCCTCCTATTTTTCCCACTTGCAACTACCAAAACAATGGTGTTAAAGCCACCAAAATATCCTTTCAAGCAAATGGGGAATGCATGCCATTAATACATACAAACTTAGCAATTGAAGGAATCTGATAAATATTTCAAATTTGAAATTAAAATGATAGGAATTAAAGACTTCACACCAAACCAGCATTTAACATATAAGGATATTTTCAAATTCAAAAATGTATTACTCAATCTCTTATAATTTCCATTTAGCACATCCCACTTTCATTATCAGTTAAAAAATTGTGTCCAAATATATGAATAAAGTGTAACAACGCTATGATTTTCTATGTTTTCTTTGATAGTTCAGATACATTGATAGACCATATTTTATGTTATTTTTATTCAATCATTGATAGTGGAGCAATGATGGTGTTATATTTTGATGAGATGATACACTACATGGATGCTTATTGTTTTATGTTATGCTTTTGATTAGCATAGTTGTTCTTTGAGATAATATTGAATATGCTCATATGTTGATTATTGATGTTTTGTTTCATTAGTCTTGAAGTGACTGTATTGGTGAAGAGGATTGTATTAAACATCACTCACATACGAGTTCCCTGTGATTTTCGCGATTCTCTCTTCACGATGTGTATGATTTATTATCTAGATACATGTACGACATATGCTTTGTTTGTAGGTTTGTAGGTATAGGACAACGGCCTCACCTGGATTCACAGGTCTGAGCTTGTCCACTACCCAGTAGTAATGTTGATTGGGAGATAGTAACGGGTTACCTAGTCAAACCTTTACCCTAGTATAGTGTGTCATCAGTCCATGTATTGGTTGTATTCTTTATCCACATTTTCCTTGTTATTTTAATTATTGTGAAAGGTTTCTTTGTGAGAATTAATTTATAAATGTTATGATTGGTTATTTAATTAATATGGATTATTAATATTGAGGCTTTATAATTGATAAATTAATTAATTTAATTTATGTTATATAGTGATTCTGTTATTAGATTAAATTTTATTTGAAATAAATAAGTTATTTAAATTTCAAATGCATACTATCTGTAAAAGATCTTTGGAAATATTTGTGGTTGTTGTAGAAAAGATATTTGTTTTGTAACTAGAAGTTAGAATATTTTTATTACTGTTGTTTGAAAATTGATTCCTAGAGAGAATTATTGAAATTGAAAAGAAAGGAAGTTATTTTCACAAAAGAAAGAGAGGATGTGGATGATGGTTGAATTGGTTTTGGGTTTTAAGATTTTATAATTAGAAGCTCTTAGAAAAGTTTGGGGATCTAATTTTGTTGCATTCTTTTGGTTTTGTATTATTTTATGTTCTCTAGAAAGTGGTAATTGTTCTAGGAAGAGGCTTTGGAAAATTTGGAAATTAAAGGGAAGCTCTTCATCAAACTTCGAATCAAGAAATATTCTAGAATTGGTTCTTTATTGTTTTTGTAAATTTAATTTGAAAAGGTTATTTAAATTATTATTGTTTTGCAAATTGGAAAGGTTTCCTATAGAAGAGGATTTCATTATTTATAGAAGCTTTTGTTTTTAAAATATTTCTAAGAATATTTACAGCTTCTGTAGAAATTATTTTGGATCCTCTATTAAAACTGAGTTTTAGAAATGGATTTACTCTGAAGAAAATTATAGTTAAATTTTAGAACCTCAATTGAAATTGAATCCTCTGTGAAAATTTTCCAAATATTTCCTGTAGAAAATCTTTTGTGAAATTAATATGTCATGGAGCATTTGTTTTGATAATATATATATATTGAAATAGATATGTACACACACACACACACACACACACATATATAATTTTTTAAGACTGGTGTAAATTTCCTGTAGAAAATTTTATTGAAAATTACTAAGAAATTGTTGTACGACAAATGTTATTAAAAGGTAGAGGAAATTTAAATTATTTAAGGGAGATTGGGGGCCTTCCCTCACAACTACCCCATGGGGAGGCCATTGTGGAGGCAATGTCGTTTCCTTCATAGGCAGCTGCGCTACCCACCATAGTGCACAACCCACATGGGGTGGGTTGCTGCGACAACCCCAACAAACCCATGGTGGGCTTAATACCTACACAGTCTTCTTATTTTGTCTGCCTAGAATATATATATATTTTTATTATTTTTCCTTAAATAGAATATATTCAATATAAATATGAAATATATATTATATGTAATATATATAATATATAATATTTTATATATATATATATATATTTCATATATATTCATAGATATATTTAATTTTGTTAAGGGGATACAATTGGTTAAATAGTATATGTATATTTAAATATATGTATAATAGTATATACATATTTTATAATAGATGGATAATACATTTATTTAAATGAATATTATTTTGTTAATTAGTGCATGCAATGCACAAGTAGGTGTTTTATAATAAAATGATTTTATTAGAAAAATTGAGATTTTTATTTATGTGTATTTGTGAAATTGGAGTTAAACAACTAGTTGTAATTTCTTTATGGTTTGTAAATGGAAGTATATTTAAGTTGAGTATTTTTATTTTAGGAAGCATGATATAAACTTAAGTAAACTGGAGTATTTCAAGCAAGACTAGAACTTATTGATTTTTACTTTAAAGCTGGGCCCTCGCCCTTTAAGTTGGAGTATTTCAAGCAAGTATTATTGTTTTATTTAAAAAGGGTATTTATTTAGATGGATATGAGATGCATGCAAGCATGATAGTTATCCTTTAATGACTTATTATTTTAATTGTGAAAATTGAGTTAATTATTATGAGTAGTTGTGAAACTAAAAGTTAAACATTTAGTTTAATTCGTTGTTGATTTATAAATTGGAATTATGTTTAAATGATGTATTTTAAATATGATTTATTGATTTATTTGGATTTAGGAAATCCTAATGGTAGTTCAATTAATTACTTGAGTTGCTTACTTTAATTGTGTATTGTTCTATAATTGTGTAATGGGGGGATATTTGTTATTGTGAAAATGTAATTGTTCCAAAGATTGTAATTTTTGAAAGGGTTGTTGTGTCTTTTGTTCACCCTTTGAGAATTCCTTGGGTAGTGCACATAGTTGGGATTCAGTATTTGACATCCATAGGGATGTGTCACCTCTTGAGTTATGGTGGTTATTTGATATCATTTTTAGTGGACTGTCTACCCTTGGGTTGTGGAATAAGTATATTGTGTTGTTAGTAGGGGAGTGGATTTCAACGGGGTCCAACACACAAAATGGTGCCAAGACAACTCGTATGAGAGCCAATTTAATCAGTGGAAATTAAATAACCTATATTAGAGGAAAGGGTGGTTTAATATATTTAGCTTGACAATTTAGCCTCACTCATTGTCTCAAGGGCTTGTGTTAGACTTGGGATGAGTTGGGAAAGCTTGGAATGGCAAGATTTTTATCTTGTCTTCTTGAAAGACAATCAATTCTACACTGCTATGCATGTGGGGCTGGAGTTCATGAGAGGTTACTAGGATAACCCGGGATGGGGGTTAGGACCTAGGAAGATCTCCTAAAGATAACCAATGCAAACTTTGTGATGACACTCCTCCTATGACAATAGTCAGCTTGTATTGTACAGTGGATATACTTGATTCAGTGGTTCTGGAAGCAATGTAACCTTATGTTATGTGTTTACTAGTATAGTGTTGTTTTGCATGTTTCCTATGTCTAGAGGTATTAGGTTTTTCTTGGTTGCCTTTTACTATCTCCTAGCATGGGTGTTGGGCCTACGAGTACCACATGGCTGGGTGGATCGTGCACCTTACACTATTGGGCTTTCTCTACTTGTTTGTGATGGTAGGATCTTCTAGTTCAGGGAGCTCGTGTATATCTATGGACATGTTACTTCTCTTATGTTCATTGTATCAGTGGGACACTATGTCTTTTTACTCCTCATTTGTGATCGAGGAGGATCTATGTATATTGTAATTGTATCATTTTGTATGATCTACCTCATCTTGGAGATGAGATTTGTAATGGTATATGGAATTAATGTAATATTTGGAAGAATTCATTATTGTACTTTGTATATTATGCAATGGGTTAATGCTTTGATGTATGTTGTTTTTCTTGAGTTAATTTCATATGCTATAGTTAGATTAGTTTTTTAATTTTTGGGATTCACATGTAGATGTGTTGTGTGGCCTAGAGGATGTATGTGTTTAGAGTAGATTACTTTACTTGTTATTGTTACTCCTTTTAAGAAAAAAATTAGTCGTGCTTCTATAGTTTTGCATTGTCCTCTAGGTTACATGGTGAGGTTCTATAGAAAGTCCAGAGGAAGTAGTAGTAGCATCCTGAAAAGCTATAGGTATTCTAATACTACAAATTCTGGCTGCCTATGAATGCAAATTTTTTGTATGGGATGTCAATTTTTGTCACATTAACTTGTAACTCAATATCTAGGGTTTCAACTTACACTTTATATGAATGTCAAGTCATTTAAATTCAAGTTCATGCTTTCACTAGTTTTCCTTTCCTCTATACTCATCCATGCATGATGTTTACCCTACATTGTGCATTTCAATATTTTGTGTTATTCATTGCATGATGTTTACTCTCTATTGTGCTTTTCATATCTAGTTCCTTATACAAAATATGAAATGGGTTTGATTGGTTTAAATGGTTTTTCATTACTATTATACTTGCTTGACAAAATATGGAAAGGGTTTGACTAGTTTTCATACATGCACTTATATTTGTGTGTTCCTCATTGCACAAACTTTAAATCTGCAATTTTCTTTTAACATTTGTTTGTTATTCCAAAATACAAAAATGGATATAATATATTTACTTGTTACTAGGAAATATTCATACAGTTTTAATGTTTATCATTTCTATGGTTTCTTCCATGCACTTTCATTTGTGTCTTCCTCAATGCACAAACTTTAACTCTACAATTTGTTTATAATAATCTCATGTTATTCTAAAATATGAAAATGGTATGACTAGTTTTCATTTCCAAAATATTCTGACATGTTTATGTATTATTCTATTCTTCCATGCCCAATAGTTATGTTTGTGAAATGCTTTCTTCATTTCATTGTTACTACAAAACATGGAAAGGCTTTCATTGGTTCAAAATTTACAAGGTTTTCTCTTTGAAAATGCACAAACTTTAGCTCTGTAAATATTTTTTAATATTTGTTTTTAATTCCCAAATATGAAAATGGACTCACTTCTTGTCATTCTAAAGTTATTCTACCATGCATAAATGCATTTTTCTTTCCATACATACATATGCATATTGTGCATGGAAGAATAGAATAATACATAGACATATTTCCATACTTATATATTTCAATACATATATATGGTATGATTGGTTTAAATTTCAAAAATATTCTACCATGCAATCATATTATTTTGTTCTTCCATTCAAAATAGTTTTTTTTGCGAAATGCAATTTTTATTTCATTGTTACTACCAAACATTTTTATGGCTTCACTAGTTCACAATTATAGGGTTTTCTGCCATGCACTTGTATTCCTCTCTTTCATAATGCACAAACTAACTCTACAATTTTCCTTTAATATTTGTTTATTATTCCCAAATATGAAAATGGATTCACTTGATTTCATTTCAAAGATATTTTGCCATGCGATTATATATATATATATATATATTCATATATACTTATGTATATAATTTTTTATGTGATTATTACAACAATTTTTTTTTTCCATATTTATGTTCAGCTCTCCACATTTCATTGTTCAGATCTGCACTCAAGAAAGCTCCCTTTCTCTTTCAGTTGAGGTTTTCTACCTCACTATGCCTATAGCATTGTATTTCCTTTTGAAAATGTTTAACCAATGTTTGTTCATGTCTCACTAAACATATCTGCTCTAAGTATTTTCAATTCAAATAATAAAATTGTACAAATTGTCAACATGCATAATAAATCCAATTGCATTAAAATCTATTCATAAAATTCAAGCAAAATAAATACAATAAAAACATATTGTTCATGCACAATAAAGACAATTTCATTACAAACTGTGGACAATTGCATTACAAACTATTCATAAAAACCAAAGCATTGAATTTCAAAATGTCAAGATGCATATTAAATTAATGCAAATTGTTCATGCATCATTGTGACTTCAACAATGTTAAATTTTTTGTTTTATTTAACAGCTCCAAAAAACTTTTTTAACATCTGTAGGTACAATCTAAAGGTAAAATGAGGCCAAAAACTAAAACCAAGACTATAAAGACATCATCTTGTACAAGGAAAGACATTATAATAGTCCCCAATGTGCAACAACTGGTTGTAGAAGTAAACACGATTCCAGATCCTGTTGAGGTTTTCCAAGAGGTTGGTGCACCACCAATTTGGTAGGAAAGAGCATCAAAGGAAAGGGAACAATCATTAGAGGACATGGACAAGGATTTGGTGGATGTTAAAACGAATGGGATGTCGATGAGAGCTATTGGGAAGAAGTGGAAAATCCCAACTACAACACTTAGCAATTGGTTAAGAAGCCTGAGCAGTACTTCAAAGAAGGGTCCACCAATTGTCCTAATAGAAGAGGAGGAGGGTCTGATTATGAAGTGGTGCATAGATATGGTAGATATTGGCTATGGTCTTAAGATAATAAATCTCAAGAAAGAGGTTGCTCAGATATCCTAGACTAGACCCAACCCTTTCATGGAGGGGCTACTTGGAAAATCATGGTGGACTAGATTCAAGAGGCGCCATCCAAAATTGAACTTGTGCATAGTTGAAGGTCTTGACAAAGATAGGGCAGTAAACCTTAGGCTAGATATAGTAGCTAAATTTTATAAAACGCTCGTAGTAGCATATGATAGTACCCCATATAGTCCTAACAAAATTTGGAACTATGATGAAACCAACATCCAAGCTAGTATAAATATAACTATGAGGGTCTTGGCATAATGACGTTGTCATGCCCATAATTTTACACTAGAAAAACCCAACAATTTTTTTTAATTAACTAATATTTTTATTATTATTTTTACAATCTTATAATACAATAATAAATGAAAATGATACACACACATGGAAGCAAATGACACACATCAGAAGGATAAAAGCATGACTTAGACACTAGGTTGACATGTTCTTCCTCTTGGTATTTTATTTTGAATAATAACATTCACAATATTAAAGGATGCCAATATTTAAAAATATTACTCTCAATTGAACATATTAATATTGATGTTAATATCATCTTTTAAATTCTCAAATTCCTAAAAGTAACGACTATTAAACTCTCACATTTTATATACACAAATATTACATATACCAAATGATAATTTCCAATTTCTTACAACTACCAATTTCCATAACTATCAATTTATTATCTAAATTTCTTATTATGTTTTATTTAAAAAAAAAAAAACATAATCAAATATATATTATTTTATTAACCCTATTATTTAAATGGCTAGTAAAAGAAATAATGATAAATATCATATAATCAGCATGCATATTTTATTCCTTCTAATATAATTTATTCACTTAAAAGGCTAATTCTCACATGATTCTATTCTATATATTTATTTTTTATGAAAAGTAAAGTTAATAATATATGATTCTTTCTCTCCTTATTTTAAATTACTATATTTCCCACCTTAAGAATATATATATATATATATATATATATATAACATAATATAATATTAAGAGAACTACATTTAAGGAAAGACTCCATAAAAGAAGGGAATAAATATGGGGGCACCTATTCACTCCCCAATTAATATTATCCATAAAAAAAAAATATAACTATTAGTATCTCCTTTGTTAATAATCTTGTATTATAATTATTATTTTGTGCAAGAGAAAAAGTTTGTTAAAAATGAATCTAAGATAATATTGATTTCGGCTCCCATATAATACATTATTTTCTCCACAATTACTCGCATCTTTTTATGTAAATTTACTCCCTATATCAATTTTTAAAACCAATACTTATCCAAGCTCATGAAGCTCATAACATGTGTAAGTAATTTGGACAGTTGTTTTAACATTTAAAAATAATAAAACTTGAAAGACTAGAAATTTTCCACCATTTTTGGTGCTCACAACTGAAATAGAATAGCAATTAAAATGTTAATCTAAAAATTCTATATTATTCTATTTATAAGTATTGTTTAGCTTATATTTTCTTTTTATCTGTAAATACAAGCATTTCTTATTTTTAAATAAATTAGGGAAATATTCACATCAAAAGCGTGAAACATGTTCACATAACGAATCATTTTACTCTCGAAGCATTTCTTTAAATGAAAATATAAGAGCTATATAATATCATTCATTTAATGTGAAAAATTTAATGATATCATTATCTCAGCACTGTAGGATAAGCCTGACAAGGCCTTCAATGTTATTAAGAGAAGTGGGAAAGGGAGTAACTAGAGTATATGGTACACTACCACTTGAGTACAACATTTTTGCAATGATCCAAATCGAATTTAGTGAGAGTTGTTAAACAGTTCAAAATTCATTCATTTTATTTATTATTTATTATCTTTAACTCTCTCTTTTTTTTTGTTTTATTTATTATTTTATTTTTTAATAGATAGCTCTCTTGCATTTCCTCACCCACTTCTAGTCTAGCAATAGGTACATGGTAGATGAGAAAGTTTATTTATTTATTTTATAGGTTACGGCCAATGACTTGGATTAGTTGTTGCTCTGTATACACTGGCGAACTAGGGTATATTTCACATCTTAAGTAATTATATTTGATATGCTGCTCCAATGTCAGTCCTTGTGCAAGTGCAAAGTGTTGATTACTTCAATTTTAAGTTCTTTTAAGTAACAAAGTTCAACATTATTTTGGATGTATGGAACTGTGCATAACTCACCCAAGTAATAATGTGTATAATTTTCTTCTACTCAGATAGTTAATGAAGAGGCAAGAGGTGCATTTATTCTCGTAGTAGTCATCTACAAAATTTTAACCTCATTTCTTATTTGCAACTACTGGTAACTTTTGGATAGGCTACCGTGTAGGCTTGGGAATGCATTTATCCTTGGTAGTTAGGAAATGATAGCAAAAACACCACTGCAACAACTTGAAATGATTTAATTATTGTTTTTATTTCCCTTCAAACTCCTATGTCCAAAAATGGCCTAGCATATCTTTTGTGAGATCTTATCTCTTTTTTTTCTTTATCTTGCATTTATGATGCTTAGACATTATCTTCCTACCCTATCTCCCTATTGTAATCTCTGTGACAAGAAGCTATTACCTAGGGAAAAAAATTAATGGGGAAGAAATCATCATGATCTACCATGCAACTGCAATTAAAACATACTTGAATGAGGCATGTAAGGTGATGATGCCAAATTGTAGTGGAATGAGTAGTGTACGGGCTTCCTACAAAGACGATGGTGGTATCATTTCCATCACTAACATTTTGATAATACCACTATTTCTATACCTGACAATACCTTTACTTCACCCACAATTTTGAGAAATTTGTAGGAGGAAAGTATCTAGTGTACATCATTTTGAGATGACTTTCTTGAAAGCCAGCTCTTCATAAATCATAACCTCCACTATATGGTTGTAGTGGTGCAAGGCATCAATAAAAACTCTTCACACAACCAAGCGCTATTACTTGCAGAGCACCATATTTTTCATTTGGAGCCATTAGTCAAATAGGCACCCAAACTCTTGGCTCTGCCTCAAAGATCTAAAACGATGAGGCTTTGCTTGTGTTGAGAGGGTTGACAATGCTAAATAGAGGACAATGGTTCCATTCCAAATGAGATCTAGAGATATTAACTCAGATAGGGAAGTCAATACATGGTAAAGTATTTTAGAACCATGTCAGTACTGCAGATATATTGGAAGAACTAACTACAAACCCACCATGTTAAATTGTTTGAGACTATAACTTATAGTCACATCTCTTCCTAGCAAAATTTTTATTACTTAGTTAATCATTGTAGCAATGAATTAGCTTCTTCAATTAAGTAAGAAACACATTATCACAACAACATGTATTACACCGTAAATACAGATTAAAATAGACTTTTCATTCTTTTATTATATTTTCTATTGTTCTCCCTTTTACCATCCTACAGTCTCTAAATCTGAACAATGCATTTTCCTAATCCCACAAGATACATCATATATTCATTCAACTATATAAGAAATTTAAGAGTAGTTTCCTCAACATATGACCATTCTCTTGTTGGTTGCATCAGGCCATAAAAACATGAATAACACTACACATTCTTTTCCTGTTATATGAATCAAAATAAACGAATAAAAATTCAACTTAATATACTCTTCCTTGAACCATGCAATGAGTTTAGGCTTATGGGAGTTGTTTTATTTATTTTCTTCATTCTCTTTCATGTTACATCAAAACATTAGATTTCCATATTATAAACAAATTTTAAGGGAATACAATGAATGGCACACAATTGATTAAAGCTTGCTCTCCACCCTACTATAATGGCATCATGGAGCCTCATGGGCTCTAGCCATACCCGCAATCAAGGATATCTTTTAGCTCCATGATGATAAATGGAGTCTTTTCTCATTTTTACAAAGGATAAACTAACATAGCACAAATTTATGCATCTAGGTTCTCTACCTTCTATCTTCAACCATGATCCATATAGTATGCCACTTTCTTACAACCAATAAACAAAGGTAAGTGGAAATAGGAAAAATAAACTTATCTTTTCTTTAGATGAAGGGACTTAATTTGGTATCCACCTTTCCTCTCCAAACCAAGCCATTGTCATCACTATCTTCCAAAAGGATGGAATCCTCTCCTTTTCTCCTTTCTAATATCTTCTCTCAAGTTCTCCAAGAGGAGAAGTGGGTAACACCCCCCCTCCTCCTTCCTCTCCAAGATATATAGAGTTTCAACTTGAAAAATTATGGATGGGGAGCTGTGGAATGTTCCTTCTTCCATTAATGATAGTATTTCCTTATTAAAGAAGAAACATGCACTTGGACAACCCCTCCATCTTTCCATGCCATCCTTCCTTGAAAACTCGTCACTCTCCATAATGAGGACTTTTCAGAGGTCAAATCATGTCCTAGGAGCACTATTGTATGGCTACTTGACCCCTACCACTATGTTATAGACCCTCGAGGATTTATTTTTGCATCCCAACCAAGGAAATTGACCAACAACCCTTTTTAAAAGCTCGTTTAAAGATTGAATCCGAATTTTAAACTTAGGTAGGGGTTTTTAAACCTTGACCTTACTTACACCTCACATGACTCAAAATTAATTTCCCTTACAACAAGGTAAGTTAACCTTTATAATATCAACCTTCCCAACCTTAGTCTTCCAACACATTAACTCTACTTCTTTCTAAGCCCAAAATAAGAAAAGGGTCAAATTCATATCCTCAAGAGTTGTCCTATTTTCTCTCAACTATTTTCCCTTCCCATATTGGTACTCTACTTACCTGCGCATTACCAATGCAATTGTAAGAAAAATCATACACCATATTAATTTGATAGCTGAAATAAGACCATTTACAACTTCAACTCATATTCATAATTTATGAGTCTTAATTCCTTCATGGTAGAGTCAATAATAATGTCAAAATGAAATGCAAAAGTATTGTGACCTAATCATACTATTTATCACTTACAATCCATCTTACCATTTACTTAGGAAACATATTAGATTTTTATCAATCACCTGTCAAGTGGGGTCTTACAGAGGCTATGGGAATGTCTCCTACATCATTCCAAAAAGAACATAATGGATAACAATTCTATGTTGTGTTAATGCATATGGACAAACCATACTTGGTTTCTATCTGTTCAAGGGATATACAAAGATACACAATTACATTGTGAACTGTGAACCATGCACAACTATGGCAACCCAAGCACATTCTTGGATGATGAAGGAGCTTTTCTATGAGTGTCTAGAACATTTATGTGTGTCAGTTCCTAGGGGTGTCTCAGCTACTAATTTTTGATGACCATGGAAATCATATTGTACTGTCAACTATCCAAAGGGAAAGGGGTTTAGGTATTGCCCACCTTACACTATTTTCTCATACTTCTCACATGCTACAACCTTTGTATGTTAGCATGTTCACACCATTAAAGCAATATTTCAAATTAGAACGAGCAGATTTTCTCACTAGATTCCCCAATATTGATATCAAAAGGGCATAATTGACAAAGTTAGGCAGCAAGGCACCGAGAAGAGCTTTGACTCTAGCCAACATAAAAGTTGGCTTTAAAAGGATGAGGATATTGCCCCTCAATTTAGATGCACTCGTGGGTGACATGCATCCCAACGAAATGTATGACATTACTGACATTGGCGATGCTTCTATAGTACAAAAAATCCTTAGTCTTTCGGGACTTGATGTTTCAACAGGTGAACTTTCACAAACATTGCAAACTCCAATGGATAGTCAAGTGCATGAAGGTGTATAGCAAAAAGTTGAGGACATGGAAATCTATCCCACACAAGAAGACATAGGGTATTTAACATTCCCTCTCCAAGCACCCACACCTCTAGAATAAACAATTACATTATTGTAGATTGCGGTAATGAAAATTAGGGGTACCTTTGGACTAGGTGAGTTTACTAACTCAAAGTCAATGAAATAATTGAAACCAAAGTGTTTCTTAGACCATTAACTGTGGCTACAAATCATAAAAATTGAATGGAAGAATGATAAATTCTGGTGGTGCTCTTGAATTAAGCTGATAGTCTCAATTGTTGATTCATGATTTACATCCTTAAATCATGTTGCATTGTCAACTATCCAAAGGGAAAGGGGGTTAGGCATTAACCTCCTCACACTTCCTGCTCATACTTCTCACACACTACAACCTTTGGATGTTAGCGTGTTTGCACGATTCAAGCAATATTTCAAATCAAAATGAGCATATTTTCTCACTAAATTCCCCAATATTGATATCAGAAGGGAAGAATTGGCAAAGTTAGGCAACAAGGCATTGAGAAGAGCTTTGACTCTAGCCAACATAAAAGTTGGCTTTAAAAGGGATCGAGGATGTTACTTATAATTTAGATGCACTCGTGGGTGACATGCGTCTAGCAGAAATGTATGAAATTCGACATTTGGCGATGCTTATATGGTACAAAATCCTTAGTTTTGGACTTGATGTTTCAACAGGTGAACTTTCACAAACATTGCAAACTCCAATGGATAGTCAAGTGCATGAAGGTGTATAGCAAAAAGTTGAGGACATGGAAATCTATCCCACACAAGAAGACATGAGGTATTTCACATTCCCATCTCCAACACCCACACCTCTAGAATAAACAATGCATTATTGTGTAGATTGCAGTAATGAAAGTCAAGGTACACTGGACCAGGTGAAGTTTACTAACTCCAAAGTCAATGAAATAATTGAAACCAAAAGTGTTTCTTAGACCAGTAACTTCCTTAAGCTACCAAATCATAAAGTGAATGGAAGAATGATAAATTCTACTGGTGGTGCTCTTTAGGTAAACTGATAGTCTCAATTGTTGATTTCTGACAGTTACATCCTTAAATCATATTGTACTATCAACTATCCAAAGGGAAAGGGGTTTAGGTATTTCCCACCTTACACTATTTTCTCATACTTCTCACATGCTACAACCTTTGTATTTTAGCATGTTCACACCATTAAAGCAATATTTCAAATTAGAACGAGCAAATTTTCTCACTAGATTCCCCAATATTGATATCAAAAGGGCATAATTGACAAAGTTAGGCAGCAAGGCACTGAGAAGAGCTTTGACTCTAGCCAACATAAAAGTTGGCTTTAAAAGGATGAGGATATTGCCCCTCAATTTAGATGCACTCGTGGGTGACATGCATCCCAACGAAATGTATGACATTACTATCATTGGTGATGCTTCTATAGTACAAAAAATCCTTAGTCTTTCGGGACTTGATGTTTCAACAGGTGAACTTTCACAAACATTGCAAACTCCAATGGATAGTCAAGTGCATGAAGGTGTATAGAAAAAAGTTGAGGACATGGAAATCTATCCCACACAAGAAGACATGAGGTA
The DNA here is from genome assembly GCA_007258455.2 of Sequoia sempervirens. Lineage (NCBI taxonomy): Eukaryota > Viridiplantae > Streptophyta > Pinopsida > Cupressales > Cupressaceae > Sequoia > Sequoia sempervirens. Next base: position 47,760 of record VDFB02332437.1, read on the forward strand.
TTTCACATTCCCATCTCCAACACCCACACCTCTAGAATAAACAATGCATTATTGTGTAGATTGTAGTAATGAAAGTCAGGGTACACTGGACCAGGTGAAGTTTACTAACTCCAAAGTCAATGAAATAATTGAAACCAAAAGTGTTTCTTAGACCAGTAACTTCCTTAAGCTACCAAATCATAAAGTGAATGGAAGAATGATAAATTCTACTGGTGGTGCTCTTTAGGTAAACTGATAGTCTCAATTGTTGATTTA
>VDFB02332439.1:0-26111 GCA_007258455.2 Sequoia sempervirens
TGCCATTCAATGCATTGAGTTTGCATCAATGAATTATGTACCTTCAGCCACTAGTTTTAATCAAAGTATGCAGATGGATTCAGAATCAAAAGCTATTTCCTATGAACCCATTTTAAATTTGCCTATGCATTTGCCCGGAATGCTTTTAACCGGCAGCATCGGCCAATCACATTTCAGCATATAACATATTACTTATTTTTTTGTATAGTTTGAATTTGGAGAGCTATTTTTAATATTGGAAAATTAGCATTTATCTATTTTTCTATTCGTCCAAGTAGCTTTATAAATCATTTTTGTTTTAAAAATTCGGGAAAATGCGAACACATAAATTGATTAAATAAATTTAAGCAAAGGCATAGTGTAAAAGTTGGCGGCTAGAGGTACGTAATCCATGAATGCAGATTAAATGCATTAAAATATCAGGAAAATGCGAGCGCAATGCATGAATGCAAATTAAATGCATTAAATGGCATCTGGCTGGAGGTGAACGTGCTGGAATGGCTTAGTGGCCACACGTGGACAGGGTACTTTGGTCATTTAATATAGAGATAAGCCACTTGCTATGCATCTCTATTACTTTCTGTGTGTTGTTTTTGTGTTCTATAAGCCTGTGTTCTGTAAACCTAAACTCTGCAATTGCTTTGAGCTTTTTCACTATGATGAAAGCATAAAGGATAAAGGAATTTTGTGAACTGTTATAGTTAATGTGCTCATAGGAACATATGCAAAATATGGAAGCATACACAAGGGAAGCGAATTGTTCAAAAAAACTTCGCAAAGAAATGTGGTCCCATGGAATGCAATAAGTGTTCATAATGGACACTCTGGTTTTCACATGTTAACTTTGTCACATAATGCAATTTGACATGAAGAATGTTGAAGCCATGACATGAACAATAGAACTATTTAACACTGAACTCTATGCTTGTAATAATTATTGCAAAAGCTGTAAATGCCATAGATGAAATAATATGAATAAAATTTTAGTTTCTGCTTTTCTTGAAATGCAATGAAAAAATTGCTATAAAGGCATAACACAAGGTTGTGTAACATATTGCCACTCCTGTTTCTAATTTCTTTGGACATGAATGCTTTAGACATTTGATTGCAATAGTAACATGTCTACGAAAATGGAACAATAGAGATCATAAATAAGTAGTTTTAAGTCTGAGTATATATGTAGCTTGAAACATATAAGCTCGATTTGGCATTTATGAAAACAACTGTTGTCTACGGTGAAAGAGCTAATTAGTGTTCCTATATGCAATATCCATAGAACATAATAAATTGCTACAAGGCTAGAGTGGCACATCCATAAATGCATGGATGCATGTATACGCAATTGCATACAAGGATATGTAGAAGCTTAGATGAATACATGCATACATGAAAATGTGCATATGTGCATATGGACATAGAGGCATATATACATGTAAATATGCATATATGCAACGAAAGCAACAAATGGATTTCTCTATACAGGGATGTACTTTATACATTAGAATGCATGATGGAAAAGTGACTATAAAGTAGAATGCATAAAAGCAGTGTCGAGACTTGGTTGCATTAACAACATAAAATGAAAAAAGCCAGAGGAAAATAACTATTTATTGCCTCAAGTAACTTGTTTATGGGTTTGGAGTGTGCAACCATAACAACTTCTACTCAGTGACCATAAACTCTTGAAAACATAACAAACAGAGAGCAAATATTGGAAAAGCTAGAAACAACAGAATGCAAAAGGAAACATTTAAACTATATAGTTTGAATGGCATTATGCATGGAGGGCTAATAATTATTGAACATATATGTTGGATGTACATAGACAACCACTGTCTTCGTAGGTGCAAAAATAAAATTATATTTTCAGATGTCCATATTCGAGAAGACTTTAACATAGTAACCTATAAAAGTGTCTAAATGTATAATAGCAATAGAGTATTTTAAAACCAAAGATGTCTTTAACATGTCAAAACCAGTGAAATGTCTTAGAGCATGGAAAGGCGAAAAAGTTAAAGTCTGAACAATGTAAATCTGTACTCCTGTATTCCTAGTTTCCTGTAAAGCCAAGAAAATGCTATGTATTAGAAACATAGTTTGTATGGATGGTGATTTGAGGCACTGGTTCACAAGAGAAAAAGATTACATATGAATGACTTTTTTACCTTTTGGTGATGTTTCCTGTCTATTTGCCAATGCAAATGGCTTCAACAATGACATTGTTTTGGTCAAGGCTAAAATGTCCTTCAGCGCTAAAGTCCCGTAGGATGAATATCACTGTTGACTTGTCCTTGATATAGTCTTCATAGCTGAGGTTTTGCAGTTTGGGCAATAGACGGTGCATGGTGACCTGGTCAATTGAAGACTAAATTGTTTGATTGTCATAAGTTGTAATGATAGTTTTAAGTTGCAAATAGAATGTATAATTGACTTGTTGGTTGCACTGTTTGCAGTGAGCACTTTTTTCTTGGAGTGTGCCATAGCCAGTGAATTTGCATTTGCATTTTGGACAGCATGCATGAAATGGATTGGAAAATGAATTTGCTACTTTTAGAGTACCAGAAACATATAGAATATGGTTAAAAATTGTTAGAGGAGACAAAAAATACAGGTTTGGATGCGATAGTTAAAAAAAATGAATGTCATTACCTTAAAAGTTGAATGTAGTATGTTGTTGAGCTTTTCCAAGCTTCTTTTGTCATTCAAGTTATAGATGAATGTTGACCAACATGTGTGAAATGTGTTCTTTTGATCTATTTTTCTTACAACTTGTTGAAGAAACATTCGCAGTGTTTTATTTACAGCATTTGGCTTCAGTCTTCGATTACAAAGTATTGTTGCTCATATGTTGGTATAATACTTTTTAATGATTCAATGAGGAGAAATTATATTTTATTCTGAAAATTGTTACTCACGAGATACTTTGTGGAACAAAGAAAAGTTGACACTTGAAGAAACGGGGAAAAAGTGTTGTAGGCAGAAATACACATTAACATACATGTATGGTGTAGCCATCACCCCAGTCATCAACTGCAAATTAGGTATTTCTGTAGCACCAACTAAGCCTTGACTATTGTGCTTGTTGGGTAGTCATTTATAGTTATTAGTAGGCTGGTGATAGTCGTACTTGGAATGAATTTGTACTCTTGACAGAGGCATGGGATGTTTTCAGTGGTGCTTATGTCTGTTAAAATCAAAATGCAATCACAGTCACCTCTGTCATAATCTATCCTAGGTGCAACTTGAAAATTTGAGATTGAGATAGCTGACCCTGGGACTATTTTAGGCTCATGTTTATACACAAGGTTCCCACTAACATTTAACGTGATTGTCATTTCTGCTTTGTGATCTGTTAAATCAGCACACAACATTTCTCGTGTTTTGTTGGCCTTATCCAATGTTGCTTTGTAGACAACAAGCACATCACCTTGGAAGGTGTCTCCAGCTCTTTTTGCATTTAGCTGTTCGATTGAAACAATCTTAGGTTTCTTGACTCTTGTCCTACAAGGAACAAGGATAATGTCAATTGAATGCTAATTTAATATTAGCAAGCTAGGAAAATGGCAGTACAATGAAGAACCAAGCACTTTACCATTGTGCTGACTCTTCCTGTGCAATTTGCACTTGTTTTTCCTGTCTTTTTGATACATCTTTTGGCGTCCTACAAAGAATTGGAACAATGTTATTTGAATATTTGTGATTTGGGTGAATGAGTATGAAGGAATAATACTATGAGTGCTTTACCGTTGTGTTGATTCTTCTTGTGTGGTTTGTATTTGCTTTGACTATCTTTTAGTTTCATCCATAGATCTCCTGCAAATAATGGATATAGCATTGAAAAAGGCATTGCAAAGCATAAAAGTGATATAAGGCTATAAGTTCTATAAAGTTGAATTTGTCTGCTGGGCAATATGCAATTTTAGGAAAATTGGATTATGATCAATCCAATATGCTTCTGATTTATAGATAGAGCATATATTTGTAGTCATGTTGGACCAAATGTGGTCAATGACTGACTTTCCCATGCTGTGTTGTTGGTCCAACATAAATTCTATATTGTTCTGCTGCATATAACTATGAAGTATTTTTCTGCTTTTGCTTTTAGAAAACATGTTCACATTAAAATCGCCTAAAATGTACAACATGTTTTCTAAATTTGTGGATGCAATAATTATTTGCAAGATTGCAATTACTTCATCTATGGCAGTTGTAGGTCTTGCATAAATATTACAAACATTGAGTTCATTGTTAGATAGCATTACTGTTGATGTGATGGCTTCAATATTTGATGTTTCATGTTGTTTTGATTTTGAAAGGAATAAATGTTTCCTAGTTAAAGTTGCTATGCCATGTATGTTATGCACAGAGAAGCTATCAAAATACTGTAGCAAGATATTTAGCTCAAAGGGATGCATATGTGTTTCTTGGAGACACAAGATATTAGATTGCATTATGCCATAGTCATTGACAATGTCTTCTACATGTGATTTCAAGCTACAAGTGTTCAATGTACATAGGAGCATATGTGATTTGTTTTCTTAACATGTGCTTTGGTTATCAAATTGCCATTGTGCACATGTCTAGAGATGAGACATTTCTAGTTGTATTTTGTCTTTAACTTTGAAGTTTTTTGTAGTTAAAGGTTGTAACAGAAATAATGATTCTACTGATTTTGTTCGTGATAGAGTTGTATAGGTTAGCCCATGCTGTCTAATGCTTGTGGGATCAAAAGCCAAGGCCTCCATTGTTAATCCTTGGGATTGATGTATGGTTCGTGCACATGCTACTTGTATTGGGAATTGTTTTCTAATTGTAATTTTCTTATTTGTTGTTATTTTCTGGATTGGCCTAGCAATGCGTTGTATAGGCACCCAGTCTTTGTCAATGATAGTAGAATAGCATTGTGCTAGTTTTGTGCGTTGATGATGTCCGATTGATGGGTCATTAAATTTAATCCAAACAATATCAATTTTGTTTTGTGCTGTATATGCTTTAAAAATTCCATCTGAACCGTTGACAAGGCCATCTTGAACATTGTAATTGCCTGCATAAAGTTCAACAAGAATGTTTGGTTTCAAGCATATTTGTGATGGAAGTGTCGTTGTGTGACTGTATACTCGTATTGCATTAAGGTCCTCCTCAAGTTCATCTATTGCATCTAGCACTATCATTTGGGTTGGAATGATTGATAGCATTTTGTTGTTATGTGCTTGAACATCAATTCTCCTATAGAAAAGGTGCGGAAGCAATGGGTCAAATGGTACAGGACGAAAGCAAATTTTGTTGAGATAGTCTATGTCATGAGTTGTCTGAATGCCTACTCGTAGTCTATTAAGGATTGAAATAAATATTTCATCTTTTTGTCTCATGGTAGTCACCAATGAATAGCATTTTATGTGGTCTTTCTAGAAACTATAAGGCATTAAATTAATTGGAGTAGGCCTATTTTCAAAAACCACAGAGTCAAGGACAGGTTGTGCCTGGTAAAGGTCACCACAAAATATTGTATCAAGGTTTCCAAAGTATGCTGTAGGCATTTGCATTATGTCTCGTAGTCTTCTATCAATATACCATAGGAATGTTGAGCCAACTAATGATATCTCGTCTATAAGAAGTATGCACAATTGATCATAGTGCTTTGACATAGTGTCAAGCACTTCAGTGTTCAGTGGCAGGAATTATGATGTGTTAAAAGGTATGTGAAATGCTGAATGTAATGTGAATCCCCCTATGTTATATGTTGCTTTACCTGTATATGCAGTTAATAAGCCCTTGGGTTTGTCTGGATTATTGTCAACAGAATTTCTATACATGCGAATGAGAGCTTGGTAGATGGCCTTTGCTGTAAAAGTCTTTCCTGTTCCAGCTCCCCCAGTCAAAAACAAGTGCAATGGCTTTTGTGGATTTTTCATATTTTTTATGAGAGCATCTTTAACAATTGCTTGTTGTTCTTTATTTAACATTCATCTTAACTTGTAGTATTCATTGTTATCTATAATCTGTGGGTGCTTTGTAATTTCAAATCCATTGGAATGCATGGTATTTGGGTTAGAACTACCTATGTTTGGAAGGTCTGTTTGTATGTCATATAGTTCTTTTTGGCGAAGATTTGCTTGCATTGGTAGGTCAATGAGCTTTTCATCTTCAAGAGACTGAAGATCATTTATAGCTTTGTCAATGTCACCCCATGCGGAGTTTGTGCTGTGGATGAACTTTGCACTGTTTGTTTGAATGGTTTGTCCATGGTACATGTATGCATGTTCCAAAGAGTCAAAGTTTTGTTTGAGTGTATGCTCATTAATGGTAAATGGAACATAGAGAACCAATTGCTCTCTACAATGATTCTCTATATCAAAGTGTTTGTTGAAATTGATAAACCGTACCACATTTGGTTTGGCCTTTGGTTCAATTGTAGCACCATATTTGTTGTATCTTGAAACAAATTTTGCAAGACATATGTCCACCATTGTTTCAGGATGTTTTAAATAGTAGTCTATAATAGATTTCGCAAGAACGTTTTCTGATTCGTTTGGCTCATTGCTCAATTGTTTAACAGATTTTAGTATAAATGTGCAATCATTGTCAGATCGTGTATCAATGAATATACATTTTCTTGAACTATAATTTAATGGCAATGACAAAACAATATGTGTAGCTTGTTGTGATGACATTTGTTGCAAGTTAAGCATGGCATTTCCAAGTTTACTTACCATTCGTATTACATCAATATTGTCTTGCTTGTGGTCTGTACGTATTCTTTTGAATGCATATGTCATTGACTTGTCTACTTTTGCAATATATGAGCTACAATACATTGCAGCAGCATATGCATTGAGGACAAACTGTGCATCTGTATTAGCCTTCCAAAGATCTGGAATTTTCCTTGAAAAACTATTGTTCCATATTTGTGATGGTTTTCTTTGTAAAAAAAGCGTGGGCCTATTTAATGTTGAGCTCAAAGCTTCAATGTATTTATTGTCAGTTAAGTTTATTTCTTTCAAGAACATTTGAAAAGTGAATGTTTCGTCATAGTTTTCTTTTTGGAGTTTTGCAAAGATGTTAGTGGAATTTGCAGTTATCGCTTCAGTCTTTTTGAGTATTGGTAAAAGTATATTTGACTTTTGCATTGGTGGGAAAGGAAAATTGTATCTACAAAGTCATTTTCTTGATCTCTTGCATTTCTTTGTATGATGATGTTTGTGTAGCATTGCTAAAGCAGGTTCCAAATTTTTGGTGTCACAAGTAATATACTTATCAACAAAAGATATGATGTCCGTGTTGTTATCTTCTGTGTAGATTGGTGCATTTTTAACCCATATGAGGAAATGATCATATTCATTTCCTCGATTTTGGAACTTAGTGACTGAGAAGTAATCAATGATATTTCCAAAGAAAGAGTCATTTGTAAGTATCAATTTTTTTATTGCATTTATTCTATGTTTATAGTAACGTGCACAAGTGATAGGGTCTTTCTTGATTAGTTCAAATTTGTTAATGTGTGTTGGGTCATTAGATTCTTGAGGGTTTTGTGCTGATTGGTGTAGATTGTGCAACTCTTGTAATGTTGAATTAATTGGATCCCAATTTTGCTTTCGACACTAGTGAAATTGATGAAAATGTCCGGTGGTCCCTGGTTGTGAATCATAACAAATACATTTTTCTTAAGTTGTTGTGAATGATGCGGAGATTCTTATTCTTTTGAAATCAACATATCAATATCTGATTTAAAATTTTTTCACAAATTTGGTTTGTGTTTAACATCTTTTTTCAAATAGCTTTTCGTCCTTTTTAAGCCTTTTAGTTCTTATTGTCATTGTAAGAGCGGTACTTGTATTAGTACTATGTAGCTTTTGTAGAAAAAAATGTTTGTTGTATGATATTACAATTGTCTTTGTGGTATGGAGCTCCGATACCTATTTTACGATGTAAGGTTTTACAATGTCATTTATCACATGGTTTGCCAAAGAATAAAGTTGGGAAATTCATTTCTTCAGCATACATGTCCTTAAATATTCCAACTGGATACTTGTCCTCTGCAGGTGCAATTTCAATAATCTTGTCTTCCATGTTATGGATACTTCTAGACTCAGTAAATCCATGTATCAATGTTTTTGATGGGTTTTCATTTTCCATTTCACTATCTGATTCTATTTCACTTGTATTTTGTGGACTATTGTCTTCGTTTTCTTGAGTGCATTGGAGAACTTCTTGCCAATCTTGGTTTATGTGGACTTTGTGCATTTTGTATAATGGTGTCCTTGTTAATTGAGTCAAAGCTTGCATGATGACATTTGGGTGCACCATGCCTTTTTGAAATGCATTCTTGTATTGTAAGCACCTTTTCAATGAAACAACAATTGTTTGTGTGTTGTTAATTGATTGTGGTAATGCTCTTTGTACAATGTTCATGTCAACATGAACATTTATAATAGAACCTGTTAGGCCTATTTGAGACCTTTTGAACCCTAGTTCCCAAATTTGTGCAAATGCAATTCTAAGTGAGACAAGTCATTCTTCTAGCTGAGTTAAATTTTGCACATAGCACAATGGTCTATTAGTTCTTATGTTCTGTGGGGTAGCATACTTTGGAATAGTGGACTGTTTTAATGCAAAGTAGCATACATGGCATATGAAATCTGTGAATGGTAAGGAATTTGATTGTAGTAGCTTACAATATAGTTCTTTTTGTTTTTCTTTGAATGTCTTGATGTCCTTGTGGAAATAGAGCACTTGGCAAATTGCACATGGATATTTTGGTGTATCTTGTATTGCTGTTTTATAAATTTCTATTGGTGACAATGTTTTTGTTTTCTTTGGACTGGTAGGTATACTTTCTTTTTGTTTTTCTTTTCTAATCAAGTTCTTCAGGTGATTAAGTCTTATTGTTGATTTATGTTTAAAATTTTTTGTTGTGACAAATGGTATCAATTTTTTCTTATTTTTTGGCAAAGCATGTGTCTTGTTCAAGTAAGTAATTTTGTATTGTGGACCACTTCTGATCAACTTTTTAAGTTGGAGTAAGCTTGTTGAGCATTGGCGAGTTAGATTTTGGGCTTTGATTCTTAGAAGCAGCTCAAAATGTCTAGCCAGAGGGTTTGTATCATGGAACAATATAGAGACTGATTCTGTATATCCAGAATCCTTGAAATCTAAGTACTTTCTTGATGTTGTCAATGACCAGAGGCTTATTTGTATTTTCAACCATTTGGATATCCAGTGAATGCAGAACAAGTCACCCCACAATCCACATTCACTATGGTCTGTGCATGGTCTTGCAGACAATCGCATTTTGCGGAAGTATGTTTCTTGGTCATGTACTTTGTGCAATGTATATAAAGTATTAGGATTTAGTTCATTGTTATATGATTTAATTGCTTCTTTTTCCTTATTTTGAAGACAAGTTAGGAAATGATCTATAGCTCCATTTCGTAATTGAGTTGAGGTGTACTGATTGTTAAGTAGTACTTGAAGCGAGTCAAACAAACAATCGCCAGCATTGTACGCAAATGTGCTTAATCTACAAAGGCCTTCAGCCCTAAGGGCATTGTCAATGTTTGATATTCGAGGATACTTTGTGCACAGTTTTTTAATTTCATGTGAACCTACGGGCTGTTTTGAAGTTACGTTTTGTGTTTCAATTTTTAACAATGGTTTGAAGTGTCCACTTAAAGAATTCATGTCATGAAATAGTATAGAGACTGATTCTGTGTAATCAGAACTATTGAATTGTAAGTACCTTCTTGCTGTTGTTCTTGACCAAAGGCATATTTGTATATTCAACCATTTGGATATCCAGTGAATGCAGAATAAGTCACCCCACAATCCACTTTCAGTGCAATCTGCCTGTGGCTTTGTAGATAATCGCATTCTATGGAAATATGTTTATGGATCATGTACTTTGTGCAATGTATATAGAGTATCAGGGTCTAGTTCATAGTTGTATGATTTTATTGCTTCTTTGTCCTTGTTTTGAAGGAAAATCAAGAAGTAATCTATAGCTTTGTTTCGTAGTTGAATTGATGTGTAGCGATTGTTAAGCAGTAGTTGTAATGAGTCAAACAAACAATCGCCAACATTGTATGCAAAAGTACTTAATCTGCAAAGCCCCTCGCCCTTAAGCGTGTAGTCAATGTTTGATATTTGGGGGCGCTTTGTCAATTCATAGGTGTCAACGTCTATCATTTTCTTTGTTTCTTTTGTATCCTAATGTGTTTGAGAATAGTAGATGTTATGTATGAATAGTATCAAACGCTATCATCTAGATTACAAAATCTATAGTTTTTTCCTATGTTGCCTATGTGCTTTTACTCAATAGCATTCTATAGTATTAATCATGTTGTCGAGCATCTTGGAAGATAATAATCTCTATATATGTTGGAAAATGGATTTTGAGTAGTAGCAGAAGCCTATGTGACATATTATACAACAAACAATTTTTTAGAAGCACAAGGGAAAAATAGTATTAATTCTTCAACCTGACCTTGTCATCCACTGTCCCCCACCAGGATTGTATGTACTTATTCCTGTTACATTGACAAATTGGATAAATGAGTACAATGCATGATGTATACTTTCAATGCCACAAACACAAAACAATATTTTTAGGTAGCTTTGTTTACATGCAAGAAATGGTGGATAAGAATCTTTTTTGCTCACATTGTCAATCTCAGGCTATGGTCTTTAAATGTTTTGTGTAATTGGATTTCTTTGTTTCTATGTAGTTCTAAGTGCCTGATTTTCTCAAAGAGCAAATGATTTTAAAAGCTATTCACATAAACATGAATTAAGTGGCATGTAGAGAATAGTTTCATAAATCATTTCTGTTTTAAAAAAATCAGGGAAATGCAAAGGCATTGATTGATCAAAGAAGATCTATGGCTTTTCTTATTTGTGGGAATAGCTTTAAAAATCATTAGAGTTTTAAAAATTTGAGGAAAATGCAAAGGCATGGGTCCATTGAGCAAAAGCGAAGGCATAGATCGATTAAATAATTTTAAAAAGAGATTAAAACTCAGAGGTGCAGGCACACAGTGCATAAATGCAAAGTAAATGCATTAAATAGCATGTGGGTGGATGAGAAACTGCTGGAATGGCTTGGTGGACATGTATAGTCAGGCTGCTTTGTTCATTTGTTATAGACTTAAGTCACTTGTTAAGCATGACTATTACTTTGCACAAATTGTTTTTCTATTCTACAAGTCTTTGTTCTAGGAGAGTTTACAGTGATTGAGCAGACTTTGTTATAGTTACAGTGTCCAAAACCAAAAATGAGTTACTTGAGGCAATAAATAGTTTCTTTCATCAGTTTTCTCTTACTTTAGAGGTTTAAAGCACACAGTGAAATTAGCAATGTGAGCAAAAAATAATTGTGGTTAATTTCATTTTCCATGTAAACAAGACCATGGAAAAATATTGCGTCATGTCTATGAGTAATGTAGTACATCATTCATTGTACTCATGTGCCATGTCAGCTTTTGAAATTAACTTTGTGGTCTTTTTTTGCAATACAGGAAGATTAAACATACGTTCACTTGCACAGTGCATAGCAACTTGCCACAGATATAAGTAGTCTTATGAACAAAATTGCCTTAAATGCATATAGGTAAAAACCAGTTGACATAAAACAAAGACTTATGACTTTATAGGCTATTTGAAACTGCAAACAGGGTTTAAAAATTGCATTCTAGCAGTTCATTCTATTCTATGGATATTGTATAGAGGAAGTATAACTAGTTAACACATAAGCAAAACTTGTTCTATTTTTTCAAAGACAAATTACTATTGCAATTGTGGAAAATGCATTTTCCTATTTCTATATGTGCAAGCAGCCTTTTAAATCATTTGTGTTCAAAGAAATGAGGAATACAAGATGACAAAATGAAAACATGAAAAAGAACTTTATGCAGTCATTATATTGAAGAATTTCAATTGCATTTCAAGAAAAGCAGAAAGACAATTTGGAAAGCTGACCTTGCAATCTGCTATTGAATGATCAAGTATACTTGTAGCAATGTAAAAAATTATGGCTGTTATTATAGGCACAAGTAATTTTTCCTAGTACAATGACAAAATTGAGAAGTGAGCAAATTGTAAAAACATATACTATTTCATCTACAACCATGGGAAATCTTCCTAGAAGCGCATATTTGGAAAAATCTGCATTGTTTTTTTTTTTTAAAAAGGAGAAGGTTAATATGCTAACCTCACGTTGCAGTTTGTGCGTGATTGTTTAAATACAATTGAAAGCACCGATCCTTGTTACAAGGACAATTTAGACAAATGAGTACAGTGAGTGACATATACTATGTTATTCATAAAAACAAAACAAAATTCTTATGTAGATTCATTTCGACGAGAAAGAACCTAAGTAAGAAATTTTGTTTCTTATAATGCAAATTGCATTTTATAATTTTAAAATACTTATTGTTATTTGTGTACCCTATAATATAGAACATATTTTGCATATGCATGCATTAGTGTAATTCTGTTATTGCAATGGTGGCATAAGCTCTTTAAGAGCAATCAATGGAATAGATGCCATATTTTCTTAAGCGTCTGAAGAAGTGTAAATAGGCCATGGCAACCTATCAATACTAAGCCAAAAAACAACACAGACCTATGCTACCACTGTTAAGTTCTGATAAAAACAATTTCTAGCTACTATTTAATGCTAGACCAACTATCACTTAACAGTCAAAGCCAGATAAATAATGATTTTCTTACTAAATGGGGTCATTTCATTTCCATTTGCATAAGTTTATTTTGTACCATTATGTAGCAGTTACTTTTACTTGTGCAATGAAGCCACATGCAAGCACAATTCATAACTCATGGCATTTAGATACACTCAAGGAGAAATACAAACCAAGGTTGTTCGCATCCTGATAAGAAAGATGATGACATACATCCAATTAATGTATGCCAGAACATCTTATTCAATGAAGATGATTTGGATAGGGACGTTACAAATGAGAATCCTTATTGGTGTGTGAGTAATCCTCTTTTTCAAGACTTCTCAAGGAAATTGCATGCGAATACTATCAGTGAACAGGTGGAATCAGATTTATTAATTGACTTTGATTGATGGGTCAAATGTGCACAAGGATAGTTATATTTATTTCTTTATTTTAATTATTATGTATGTAAATACTATTTAGCAGTTACCTAATTAATTAGATATGAAATGATAGAAGGGAAAAGAAGATTAATTAATTAAGATAATTTGATTCATTAATTAATAAGGTGAATTATCATGTAAAAGTACATAGATTAGAAGTTTGGAAGAAATCCTCTTTCCTTTATGCTTTAATGACAACGAGAAAGCTGAAAGCAATTGTGGAGTTTAGGCTTATATTTGTAAATTGCATTTGCCTGACAGCCTACAAAGCCTTCTCAACACATTGTCCACATATTGTTCAAAAGGTCCCATTATGGCACATGCTAACAACACAGTAGCTCTAAAGTTTGCACTATGGAACAGTGATGCAGTAATTGAAGATATGTAATCTTTAGAGGACTCATAAGCACCAAGTTATCGTTAAGCTTCCATATTGTACATTGGAGAAAAGACAATTGTTCATCGGAGGAACTAGTCTATGAAGATTAGCGTAGGCTGAGCACTGTGAAACCCAATCTGCCTATGGACTCTTAAATAAAAGAAAACTGATGAAAATAACTATTTATTGCCTGAAGTAACTTGTCTACAAGTGTCCTTTTTGGAACCATGACAACCTTTGCCCTGTCACTGTAAACTCTCTCCTAGAGAAGACATATAGACACACACATATATATATATATATATACATATGTATATATATGTACAGATACATCCATGTAGACACACATAAATGCATGTATGGACGTAAACATATATGCATGCATGCATATACACATAGATGCATCTCTACACACATACATATATGCATAAATACACACATGCATAGATATATCTAGAAACATATGCATACATGCATATATGCATCTACAAATGTTTACATAGATATACACATAGATAAATGCATATGTACATAGAGACATGCATACATACATACATGCACCAACACATCAGGGACAAAGTGATAGTGATAGTCCAACTAAAGCACTATGAAACACAGCTTCATTATGCACTTAAAATAAGAAACTGTGGAAAATAACAAATTATCACCTCAAGTATCTCATTTCTGGTTTTGGATTTTATAACTATAACATCTCCTGCTCAATGGCTACAAACTCTTCCTCAGAACATGCACTTACAGAACACAAAAACAACACACGCAAAGCAATAAAGATGCATAGCAAGTGGCTTAACTCTATATTAAATGACCAAAGTACCCTGGCCACGCATGGCCACAAAGCCATTCCATCACATTCACCTCGAGCTAGATGCCATTTAATGCATTTAATTTGTATTCATGCAGTACGTACGTCTACTCGCCAATTTTATAAACTATGCCTTTGCTTAAATTTATTTAATCAATTTATGTGCTCGCATTTTCCTGATATTTTAATGCATTTAATCTACATTCATGGATTACGTACCTCTAGCCACCAGTTTTAAAACTATGCCTTTGCTTAAATTTATTTAATCAATCTATGCGTTCGCATTTTCCCAAATTTTCAAAACAAAAATGATTTATAAAGCTACTCAGACGAATAGGAAAATAGATAAATGCTAATTTTCCAATATAAAAAATAGCTCTCCAAATTCAAACTATACAAAAAAATAAGTAATATGTTAAATTTTGAAATGTGATTGCCCAATGCTGCCAGTTAAAAGCATTCCAACCGAATGCATGAGTATTCCTGCCTTGATGCTAGGAACCAATAAAATTTAGACTATACAAAATAGTTTATCCAAGTGAGTGCTATTAGGTTTGTTATCTTCAATTTCAAACTCCTTTGACTTTAATGCATTTTCTTTGATGGTAGGATATGGAGATTCTTTTTTTATTGAGAGTTCGGAACAATATGACAAATCTTTTTGATATCCTGTGTTTAGCACATTGCAACAACAAATAGATACAAAGACTGTGCAAGCCTTCTTTTAGAGTTTGGAGCAGAAGTAAACAGCATAGGTACCCTTGAATACTTGTTTGTGTTCTCATTCTACAAGAGCATTGTAGAGTTCTGAATGTTGTTTTTAGTTGCTTGTTATTCAGTATGCTGTAAAAGTGAGGTAAAAAAATTGAAAAATCATAATGAATTAGAAAGCTCAAGAATCCATTGTTTTTTCTGTTTTCAAAATTCCTGATTGTTTCATTTAACAAAATAAAGTTCTTGACCAGATTCTGCTAAACTAAAACAAATGGAGGAGGAAGTGTGTCTTTGTCAGAAGCAGTTCTTGGGTGATATGAATTGATAGCAAAATTACCAGATACCCTTTTTGCATTACTGTACGTGTATTTTGCAAAAGTAATCTGATAAAAAATCAATGTTCATAAAAGCTTTTTCATATATTATTGGAGTTTAAACTGTTACTTGTTTATGCTACATGTCATTGTATTTCATAGCTTATGTTTCCTATGCATTCCTTGTTTTCAATTCCTGGACCTTGTGTATATTTCCACATTGTGAATATATGTCTATGATAGCATTTTCAACTGTTATATCTACCTATAAGCCAATACATAGCTGCTGGGGATAAATAAGTGTGGGCAATATTATAGAGACAAACTTATTTCAAGTGCTTTAAACTCATTGTCAACTTAGAAATAGGTTTGTACTTTTTTGTGATATCTACCAATAGCAAGGGAGCAATGAGGACCTGGCTAACAATTGCATCTTATGTTTTTATTCCCTCTTGTTTGGACTAAGAATCTCCATTTGTGGTATAATCATATAGTTTGTTTGGCTATAACTTGGAAAATAGGGGCTTGATTGCATTGCATAGTTATAAATTCATTTTTAATACATTATGGTTGTACCTGATCTTATTAAGGTGGTAGAACATGGTAAGCAATCCAACAAAAGGATGTGTAATTTTAGTCATTTGCCATATGTAGACAAGTTTTGATGGTAGAAAGGTAGACAACAATAATATAGTGTGGAGTACAATGGAGGCTTATGCAAAGATAAAAATAGTCAGCTCTTCCGGCAATTTGTCAAGACTCTCTAAGTTAATACAGTTACTCTAGGAATATGTGGAGTATACACATGATGATTGAAAAGAAGCTCTATCTGTAGCAATATAAGACAAAGAGAGAAATATTATTTTTTAATGATTTGTGTATTTTGATTCAAAGTTTTCTAATATACGTGTTATTATCATTCATGCATTTGAAAACAATGTTACTCCATATACAAATAAATTTAAGCAAAGGCATAGATTTGAAAACAGACAGCTTTTATCAATACAAAGGGGGCATTTACAGTGACAGAGCAAAAGCTCCTATGCTCATTGAATGAACACCAAGAGACGAGTTACTCAAGGTAACAAATTGCTACTTTTATTTATTTTGCTTCATTCTATCCCAGAAATGCAAGTTGGGTTTCACAATGCATCAAAACACATTTGTGCAAACAACTCCCAAAATTATAATTGCAATGGATGACAGTGATAGTGTAATGGATACTAATAGTCAAAACACCAAAAAAACCAGCAAGTATTTTTTTAGATTCAATAGAAACAAGTATTAATTGAAAACAGATTAACCTGTGAGACTATTTATCATAGGTCCTTGAATTCCAAATGTACAAGTGTGAGCATGGTTCTCTACAGGCTTTTTCTATGCATTTTAACTATATTGATGTTTTGCATCGAGCCTAAAGAAACATTGTAACTATGGTTTCCAAACAAATTTTAATCAATCAATTTAAATCAAGAAAGGTTTGCAATTACACTTAATACTTGAACCATAAAGCACCATTGTTTTCCGCTTTTACAGCATGTTGTGCGCTTTGCACACACGCATCAAAGTAGGACCCCTCTTTTTGCTCCTGACTTTGGTGCTCCGCCCCTTAACTTTATTGGATTTGCTGCCTTTGGAGGTCCTTAGATGTTCATCTTGTTTGCCCAAGTGAGTCTCTGTGCTACCCTTTGAAAAATCCAAGTTCCGGAAAGCAAAAATTCCTGCTTTACCCTAACTGGATTTTTCTATCCGGCCCGATTTTCCGACTTCGCCAAAGTCCGCCCTATGTAACCGGCTTTTACCCCTAACTGATTTTCCAGTCCGTCCGATTTTTCCCATTTCCATGAAAATTCTAGGATCCGGAGCAAAATCCGGCTTGCCCCGCTAACCGATTTTCCGCTCACCCGGATTTTCCCGGATTTATCTCGGGCCTTAATGTGCCAAAGTCCGGAATTTTATGCCATCCGCGGAAATCCAATCCACCCGGATTTTTCTGGATTTTCTGCCAGGCTTTGTGCAAATTGAAATACTGGATTAAATTGATGAATTTGATGATAAATGCTCAACATCCCATGCTTAATTTGATATATTACATGATGTTTCGCACATTATTGGTTCGTTTTGATGATCTATTGTTGAATTTTTGTCTTATTCTGTGAATCCTCGTCTCTGGGCCGGTTTTTCCTAGGATTATGGTCTAGAGTCCTACCGACCGGATTTTCCTGCATTTTCCTTGGTCTCGCTCTGAAATGGAATTTTTGAAAATGATTTTTCCAAAATGGAAATTTTTTAAAATGATCCCGAAATGAAAATTTCTTTTTGAGATAAAAAAATTGAAAATAAAAATTTCCAAAAAATGGAAAAAATTCTGAAATGGAAAGTTTCCTTATAAAATGTAAGTTTTTCTTAAAGGTCAAAATTTTATTCTAATTTAATTTAAACATGTGGGCTATTAATGATGATATCGATTTTTCAGGACTAAACAAATATTAAAAAGGGAGACTTGCATATGGATTCGTACCAAGAGAGGGAAATTTGGAAGCTTTCAATTTAAATTTTCAAAGTGGGACTCGCTAAGAATTCGCGGCCAAACTCGCCTTTCCATACCGAAGACTTCTCTCGAAAACCATGTGAACTGACTACTGGAGATCGTGAGGGTCGACATGGATAATATTCATGCATTTAATACAAATCTTGTCCTCTTTTGAATTTCTCCTTAGGCCGACCTGTTTTGAGGCCAGTTATTATTGTAAAATTTAATTAGGCCGACATGTTTAGGGGGTTCTCTATAAATGGAATTTGTGCCTCATTTGTAAAGGGGAAGATTTTAGGAGTTTGACTAGGCCAGAATTTTGCTAAGCTAGAAGGCCAGAATTGGTAAGTAGTTTTCAGAATTAGCTATAGGAGATGAGAGACTTGAAATTGTTATGTAATGCTGGAGAAGTAATGCAATTGGATTGTTGATTTGACAAACTTTGTATTTATTTTCAACAGTTTTTATGGTTTCTTGTTCTTGATTCTTAGATGTTAGATGTTAGATGTTAGACGTTAGATGTTAGATTTCAGCTCTTTTACAATGATGGTGAAATGTTAATGATGTTGATCGATTTCCGGTCCATACTTTTAGCAATTTGCTGATTGTAGATTGCAGTGTAAAGTTAGTCTGGGCCTCACTTCTGTGCTAAGTTCAACTGTGAATGCTTGTTTACATTGCGCCAGCAGTTGGGTATGTGAATGAATGTTCAAAGTCCGAAAATCTTCAGATTTCCCCAGAAGATCGCACCATTTCTGTGTAGTTGCAGGTTTGTCCTTGATCAAGCAGAAATAGGTTTTGTTAGGGATCTGTCCATTTGCAGCTTTCATCATTATTGTGATTGATCTTAGGAGTTAGAATAGAATAGAACCTTTCTAAACCCTTTATCTTTTTGTCACATTTTGAATCGGTTAGTTTTAGGCTGGAAAGCATCACCATATTGCTGTGACCGATGAAAATTCACTTCCAAAGCGATTGTTCATTTGTAAGGCCCCTTGTAATACTTCAAACATTTTCAAGTACGCATTATCCGAAAGTTGTTTATGCATTGTCATGACTCCACACTCGAGACCTTGGGGTGATTTTCACCAATTTATTGTTGAAGATTATCTTTCAAGAGAGATATAGAATATCATTTTCGTCTGGAAGTTGTTACCGTAAGTAAAACACCATCAACATAGCAAAAGTGCAAACAGGCACACAAAAGCAAATTCAACTATGACATCATCTAACAAGGATTTTTTTGCTATTACTATGATTAACTATTGAACTCAATTGGCTCATCAGTCAAACAACTTGATTGATCACTGACCTAACTTGTTTGAAAGCTATCTTGTTAAGCTGATTAGTTAATTTCATTAATGAGTAAAAGATAGAATTGACTTTATTTGCATGAGTCAAGTGTTAGATTGACTTATTTGTTAATTGACTTTGATTAATGTATCGGAGATAGATGAGACAAACTAAATTGTCATGAGTGAAATGTGAGATGGACTTATTAGCTGATACGCCACATATACTATGACATTTGAGCTTTTATGAAATAATAGCGAAAGCAATAGAATAAACAGATGGCTTGAACATAGACAAAGGAATACAATTAATATGGACAACTATAGCTTGTTGAACATTTGTAGCACAAGAAACACAAAGGAAGATGTTGACGAAGGTTTTGCAATTTCGGGTTGCACCTAGCAATTGCACTTGCTTCCTTGTCTATAAAGCCTTTTCAAGAAATTATTTTTTTGTATATGAATGGCCATGATTGGTTTAATTGATTTGGTGAATAAAGATGATTTATAATTAACTATAATTAACTATTCAAGAAAACTGATCTATCAATGAACTAGTTTCATTGATTGGTCAAGTAACTTGATTCACAGTTAACTTGATCAACTATTTAGTTAATTTGCTTGAAAGTTTGAAAAAAGATTTTTCGACAAATAATTCTCTACATAACTTGCAATCATTACACACCAAGAGCCAACATTTCTTCGAGGAATTCTGTCAAACAATTTACATGTTTTTCTTGTGCTTCCATATTTTGTATGCATATTCATGACAACATTTCAAACCATAATATCTGTCAGAAATCCACATCTTATCATGCTTAGATGAATGTACATATCCTATTCTAAAGCTCCTATTTTATTAAAAGCAGGAAAAATGGTCAGAAAGATTGTGTATCTGTGAATGTGAATAGGCAAGATTGATTTAACTGATTTAGAGGATAAAGATGACTAATAATTAACTATGACTAACCACTCAACACAATTAATTCATCAGCCAATTAGCTTGATTGATCGCTGAATTAACTTGTTTGAAAGCTATCATGTTAAGCCAATTAGCTAATACGCCACATACAGTATGACATTTGAGATTCAAATAAGTCTCATGGATGCAAATCTGCTATCATGTTAAAGCCACGTAAACATTGATGTTCCAATTCCATGGGGTCATTCTATTTCCATTTTCCCAAGTTCATTTCATTCCATTATCCAACACTAATTATTAAATGTTTAAACCAGCTACATGCAAACATAAATCACAATTCATAGCATCCATATACACCTATGCACAAGTACATGTTATCCAACATATTAACACACACATGGTTTTCTAGTGCTAGTTTGTTAACTGCCTTTGATCAACAGTTCAAATGTACACAAGGATAATTGTAATTATTTCTTTGTTTTAATTATTATGTACTTAAAGACTAATTAGCAGCTGCCTAATTATTTAACTATCCTTGTACACATTTGACCCATCAATCATAGTCAATCAATAAATCTGATTCCACCTGTTTTCTAATAGTATTGGCATGCAATTTTCTTGACAAGTCTTCAAAAAGAGCATTAGTCACACACCAATAAGGATTCTCATTTGTAACCTCCCTATCCAAATCATCTTCATTCAATAAGATGTTGTGACATACATTAATTGGATGTATCTCATCATCTTTCTTATCAGGATGCCAACAACCTTGATTTGTATTTGTCCTTGAGTGTATCTGGATGCCATGAATTATGAATTCTACTTGCATGTGGCTTGGTTGTACAAGTAATAGTAAGTGCTACATAATGGTAGAAATCACAAATCATAGCATCCATATACACCTATGCACAAATACATGTTATCCAACACATTAACACGCACATGGTTTTCTAGTGCTAGTTTGTTAATTGCCTTTGATTAATAGTTCAAATGTACACAAGGATAATTGTAATTATTTCTTTCTTTTAATTGCTATGTACTTAAAGGCTATTTTGCATCAATGAATTATGTACCTTCAACCACTAGTTTTAATCAAAGTATGCATATGGATTTAGAATCAAACTCTCAAAATAGAAAAGACTATGTTTAAATTATAAAGTGCAATTAGCCACCAAAGAAATTGATTGGATAATAATTGCATTTCTGATGTCATATTATTGCAACAAAGATCTACTTTTGAACCCCAATTGCTTAATTTTTATGAACCATATAGCATATGCCACTCATAATACCCATTTGTAAAGATTGTCCTTGTAACAAAAAGCAATGATATGACTACAAGTACAATCAATATAGTGAGAATCTTGAATTAACCTTTTTCTTTGTCTACTCTATGCAATTGTAAACAAAGGAGAAGGTTCATTCTAGAAACTCACCCTGTACTCTTTTCTTGAAGAATTTGCTACAGCTGGACCGCTACACCACCTCTCTTCTTCCATCAAAAGCATTGCACCATGTAATAAGCTTTGATTAGAAAACAAAGACCATTTGTTTGTTTTTCTAAAAGAATAGCAATTAAGCTCAAGGAAATGACCAAAATGCAAACAACTCCCAAAATTACAATTGCAACATATAATACTCCTACTGCGATGGATACTAATAGCCAAAACCATTAAAACACTAGCAAGCATTTTTTAGATTCAAGAGACACAAGTATAAATGTAAATCAGATTAACTACACAAACTAGTTGCCATAGGTTCTTGTACCACAAATCTTCTAGCAATGAATTTAACTGCTCTTTTGCACAAAGTCTAAAATTATTTTATCAAGCAATATTACTTGACTGCTCTACGGCAACATTGCAATTTGAATTCTAAAACATATTTGACATAGTTTTTTATAACCCCAAGATACAATTTTCTAACTTCCTAAGCATTCAGTCTAAGTTTTCCAATTACAAAATCTCAAATTGTTGTTTGCTTCATATGTTTGTTCCTTGAATTTGGTCACCAGGTAAAATGTACACAAGGATAATTGTAATTTTTTCTTTCTCTTAATTACTATGTATTTAAAGACTAATTAACAGCTACCTAATTAATTAGTTATCTAATGATACAAGGATAAATGACAAATATGGAATTGACTACTTTAACATGACTGAAATGTCACATGGACCTATTAGCTGGCACGCTACATTTACTGTGACTTTTGAGTGCTTAATCCATCTACATGCAAGTACAAATCACAACCCATAATTAAAATGTCCACAAGGATATTTATAATTATTTCTTTCTTTTTATTATTATGTATTTAAAGACTAATTAACAACCACCTAATTAATTAGATATCAGATGAAAGAAGAGTAAATGAGAGCTACCAACTCCATAAAAATGCCAAAGTTAACATGTGAATATCAAGGTGTCCAGATTTAATACTCATTGCATTCCCCGGAAGCCCATTTTCCTGAGGAGTTTTGTAAAACAGTTCACTTGCCTTATAAATGCTTTCGTATTTTACATGTCTACCTATGAGAACAGTAACCACGACATCTGACAGAATTTAAATGCTTGCTGGCAGAAAATAGGTTTCTACTACATTCTTTTCTCTATCTCTGTGCAAATGAAAATTTGTATTCTGCTATGGTAAATTCTCTAGTGCATTAGGTACTTTAAAGCACAATTTTTTGAATGTTGCTCTTGTTCCAGGTTTGATTCTTTTTGGGGGTTATAACTACCTACTGTTGTATTAGTTTCCCATTTTTTCTTCTACATATGCATGAATATATAAACAACTAATCATATATAATAGTTTTTCTTTCACGAGTTTTGTCAAACAGTTCTCCTATTTTCTGTATGCTCCCATTGTTTGCATTTATGCCTACAGGACAATAACCATGACTTTTAACAAAATCCCTCTATCCTTTATGCTTTGATGACAATGGAAAAGCTCAAAGCAACACACTGTCGACTCATTGTTTGAAAGCTCTCATTATCGCACACGTTGGCATAATTTTGGTTCCAAAGCACTCTTTATGGGACCGCTTTGCAGTAATAAAAAATATACAAACTTTATAGGGCTCACATGCATGAAGTAAAATGGACAAGAGGGTTTCTACATAATTCCTATCAAATGCAGATATTTTTTCTTCTACAAATGCATGAATATATAAACAACTAATCATATATAATAGTTTTTCTTTCGCGAGTTTTGTCAAACAGCTCACCTGTTTTTTGTATGCTCCCATTGTTTGCATTTATGCCTACGAGGACAATAACCATGACTTTTAACAAAATCCCTATATCCTTTATGCTTTGATGACAACGGAAAAGCTCAAAGCAACACACTGTCGACTCATTGTTCGAAAGCTCTCACTATCGCACACGCTGACATAATTTTGGTTCCAAAGCCCTCTTTATGAGACCGCTTTGCAATAATAAAAAAATATACAAACTTTACAGGGCTCACATGCATGAAGTAAAATGGACAAGAGGGTTTCTACATAATTCCTATCAAACGCAGATGAAACCTTCACATTTCAACAAGAAATTCGAATAGATAATACTAAAA
The DNA here is from genome assembly GCA_007258455.2 of Sequoia sempervirens. Classification (NCBI taxonomy): domain Eukaryota; kingdom Viridiplantae; phylum Streptophyta; class Pinopsida; order Cupressales; family Cupressaceae; genus Sequoia; species Sequoia sempervirens. Next base: position 23,663 of record VDFB02332439.1, read on the forward strand.
GTAGTTTAAAATACAAATTTATAATCAAAGTATAGGAATTCCTTAAAGCACTATGAAACCCTACTTGCATTTCTCATATCAAATAGAAGAAAACAATGAAAAGTTACCTCTTCTGACCTCAAGCAATTTGTCTCTCGCTTTCCAGTGTGCAACTCTACAACTACAAAATCCCCTGCTCAGCCACACAATAGAGCACTATGAAATACAGCTTCATTATGCACTTTAATGTAACGAAACTTTGAAAATTAACAAATTATCACCTCAAGTAACTCATTTCTAGGTCTGGACTCTGCAACTATAACATCTCCTGCTCAGTCACTACAAACTCTTCCTTAGAACACACGCTTACATAACACAAAAACAACACACACAAAGTAATAGAGATGCATAGCAAGTGGGTTTAACTCTATATTAAATGACCAGTACTCCTGGCTACTGCTGCGGCCACTCAAGCCATTCCATCACTTCACTCCTCGATCCAGACAAGCATTTAATGCATTTAATTTGTATTCATGTATTGTGTACGGCTTCAATTCGGCCATTTATAAACTATGCCTTTGCTTAAATTTATTTAATCAATTTATGCGCTCGCATTTTCCTGATATTTTAATGCATTTAATCTGCATTCATGGATTACATACCTCTAGCCGCCAACTTTTAAACTATACCTTTGCTTAAATTTATTTAATCAATTTATGCGTTCGCATTTTCCCGAATTTTTAAAACGAAAATGATTTATAAAGCTACTCGGACGAATAGAAAAATAGATAAATGCTAATTTTCCAATATATAAAATAGCTCTCCAAATTCAAACTATACAAAAAAATAATTAATATGTTAAATGGCGAAATTTGATTGGCTGATGCTGCTGGTTAAAAGCATTCCGGGCGAATGCATAAGTATTCCTGCCTGGCGGCAGGAACTAATAAGAGGTATATAGCTTGAGTTGTGTTGCTGAGCAAAAATCAGTGGCACGTGGAATTCCGATATTTTAATACCATTTGATTGCATTACTTAATACGTGATATATTAATAACATTTGATTGTAATTCTGATACTCTCGATTGGTGGAAAATCAGTGGCACGTGAAAAGCAGTGAACGGTAAAATAGTGAAAATTAAAGGCTAAGAAGCATACAATGTACATAGCCAATAGATTTTTTATGTCCTTTCGCACAGTGGCTGTAGTTACTTTTTGCAATATTTAGTATCGCGTGATGAAAACCCTTTTAAGATGGAGGAGCGAAAATCATAGCGGGTGTTTAATCAACGGTCAACAATGATTTTGGTGTCAACAAGTCATTTCCCTATGTTTCAACCGTTGAAGGAGAAAATGAACTTGGAAAGTTCATATAGGGACACGCCTTCGGCGTAATAAAAGAATCTATATCAAGATGGTATAATTTATTTCCATTTTAGATAAATATTTAATATGAAAGTTGACATCGAATGGAAACAACTACTTTTTGATACATGCATATTTTAATATTTATTTAAAATATATATATTTATCAAAATTGGAAAAAAATACATGCACTAAAGTTTCAAGTTATAAATACACACAAAAAAATTGAAAGAAAAAAAAATTACTATAAAAAGTTTGACCTCATTTAACTTCATTTTTCAACATTTTATCAACAACTAAATTATAGTGTTAATTTACTAAATACAAACATAAAATATATTAAAAACACACATTTTATTAGTTCACATCATTTCAAAATTCAAAACATATATGCCACTTTTTAGTGATTCAAGTTTAAAAGTTGGATCAATGTTGGTTGTTTCCTTTATAAAGTGTGACACAACTTTGTGCTTTTACCCTTTAGTATGGTCTGCTCTATATCTCCTTGTTCTTACTTTTATAGCCTTGGATGCACCATGAAAGTTGTTACTCTCATGAAAGGAGTCTCATATCATAACAAAAAATCGTAGAAAGCTCAACCTAGTCATAATAGAACTCAGACTTTTGCCCAAAAAACCTTTCCTCCAAAGCATATATGTGGAGTTTGACTAAGTTAAGGTATTTTTGACACTATTAAGGTGCCTTAAAACCTCATTGAATGATAAATCATTTCCAAAAGTTCATAATAACAACCTATAAACTCATAATGTGGACAAATGAACCTTGAGCTATGAATGACTTTGACACTTTACAAAGTTTTGTTTTTGAAAATATTTTTAAATTTTGAAGATCCTATGACCATACCAAGACTCTTTAAACAATATGAGCAACCTGTTAAGGCTTGTTTTGAACCAAAGGGGAAAATATGCTAACAAGGCTATTAAAGGAAAAAAAAAATTGTCTAAAGTTCCTTGCCAAAATAATCATTTTTAATTTTAAGGACTAAGTTAGATTTTACAAGTACTTTGATGCAAGACATTAGAAATATTAGTGAAGTAGATATTATTTCTTTTAACATAATGATTCTACTAGCCTAGGATAACCA
>VDFB02332440.1:0-14062 GCA_007258455.2 Sequoia sempervirens
GAATTTATGGCCATTGGATGAGGTGGGTGAGATTTTTCCAATGAGGTCGAGTCCCCATTGTGAGAAAGGCCATGGTGTGACGATCGGATGAAGCTCTTGAGCTGGAGCATGGATGAGGTCCCCATGTTGTTGACATTGTAAACACCTTTTAGCGTGATCATGTGCTTCTCGCTCCATCGTGGGCTAGTAATACCCCAACCTTAGCAGTTTCTTGGCAATGGTCATTCCACTCGAGTGTGAGCCATAGATACCGTTATGAACCTCGGTTAGAGCAGTTAATGCCTCCTCAGCATTTAGACAGCGCAGTAAGGTACCTTCTATGCTTCTACGGTATAAGGTATCTCCTAGGATGACAAATCTAGATGCCTTTTTAATAAAGGTTTGTTTTAGGCTCAATGGTAGGTCAGCGGGTAGGACTCCTATTCGAAGATAAGTGTAGATGTCATGATACCAAGGATCTCCAGGACCAACGATTTCACACACATATTCTAATTCTGGTACCTCAAATGTGGGAACGAGAACTTGCTCGATCAGAAATTCATATTTCGGTACATTATGAGGGATGTCTAATAGAGACCCAATTGTAGCCATGGCGTCAGCTGCTCTGTTGTTGGTTCTTGGAATTTGCTCAAATGTTATGTCGATGAAGAGTTCTTTTAGAGTCTCTACCAATTTTTGTATGGGGGTTAGCTTGTCATCCTTTGTACGTATTCATCGTGACTTGATTTATGATCAGCGAGGAGTCTCGTGAACTTTGAGGGCTATGATATTCCATTACCTTTGCTGTCGAGACCTATAATTCAAGCCCTGCGTGATACCTTTATGTTGTTAGGTGCAAGGGAATGCTAGTTTGTATGACCCAGGAAGTGGTATCACGGTGATCCCCTTGAGGGGGTGATGGAAAGATACCAGCTCACGATGCGTATTTGTGTATATGACCCATCAAGTATAGTTTCAATTGATCTGACAATGTGAGGGTTAAATATGGATTCATCACGGAAATTCGGATACAAGAGGATTCTCGAGTCCATAAATTATACGCTAATTGATCTGATAACTGTCCATGATGGCTTTTCTTTCCACATACTCGATGTCATATTCTGATAATATCATGACCCATTTTGCCATTCTACCAGTTAACATTGCCTTGGATAAGAGATACTTAAGGGGATCAATTTTTGCGACGAGCTTTATCTTGTGTGCCAGCATATAATGTCTAAATTTTTGGGATGCAAACACTACTGTGAGGCAAGCCTTTTCAATGAAGGATTAATTTAGCTCATGACCGACCATTGTCCTGCTGATATAGTATATGGCTCTTTTTGTTTCGTTTTCATCATGTTGGCAAGAGAAGAGCTCCTAGGGCTCTTGCTAGTAGCGACACATATAAGATTAATGGTTTTCTCGGGATAGGTGGCATTAACCGGAAGTGTCGTGGAGAAATATTCACTATTTTGTTGAATGCCTCTTCACATTTTGTATCCCATTTGTATGATACCCCCTTGGCCAGGTAGGTGTGAATCTGATTTGCTTGTCTGCAGGTTGTGCTATGAACCTTCTAATGGATTGGAGCCTTCCTTGGAGGCCTCTCAATTGTTTTAGATTCCTTGGTGCTTCCATCTCAAGGATTGCTTTGACTTTTGCTGGATCCACCTCGATACCCCTCATGGAGACTATGTATCCTAGCAGTTTACTTGATTGTATGCCGAAGACGCACTTCTTGGGATTTAGTCTAACTTTGTATTCCTCCAGTCTGTCAAAGATAGCACTTAGGGTTGCTATATGATCTTGTCTTTTCCTTGATTTTGCTAGGATGTCATCTACATAGTCTTCAACTATTTTGTGAATCATATCATGGAATATCATCGTCATGGTCCTTTGATAGGTTGCTCCTGCATTCTTTAGGCCGAATGGCATCATGTTCCAGCGATGGGTCCCCATGAGACAAGTGAAGAAGCGTCTTGTGTTGATGCTTCTTTTGCTATCATGATCACGGTTATATCCACGAAAATCCATCCATTACTTGATAGCATCTAGGTACCTGTTGTCATGTCTATCATGTGATGTTGGGGAAGCGGGAAATCATCCTTAGGACATGCTTTGTTCAAATCCTACGAAATCCGTGTGATTATGATAGCTCCATCGGAGGTTTTGAAATAGGTACCAAGTTCGATACCCATTCTAGATAATCAATTGGTAGGATGAATCGGCATCTAGCTAGCTTTTTGAGCTCCATTTTGACTAACAAAGCAATTTGAGGATGCATTTCTTGAGAAGCTTAAATGCAGCCAGTTTTGCATCTGGATACCTTTGCTAGGTGGTGGACGTCATTGAATAAGTCCTGGCATATCAGCATAACTCCATGCGAAGTTTATTTGTCTTTCCTTTAGGAATGCTGCTAGGAGTTCTTGCTCTTCTGATAATAGTGATTCCGCATAGAATGTAATATGCGGGGTCTCTTTTGTTCCTAAGTTGACTGGGTTGCATTTTTCGGCCAAGACTGTTGGCTTCTCTTGATGAATAGCTCTTAGGGGAAGATTGAATCCTTCATCCTCAGGCGCCTCAGAGAGGTTTTCACTGTTGGATATGTCCTTTATTTTTACTATTTTCTTGTTATAGAGTGCCACGGTGTGGTTTTCACTCAAGGACTTGGATATGATTCTTAGTTTCTCACTTTTGTGACTGAAAGATTCAATCGTTTCCCCGTAGTAGGCGTGTGTGTCTAACTCCATTATGAATCCTGCCTTATGATCTCCATCTAGAATGTTATCCCTCAACCCCATGAATTCTAAGAGTGCTTCATCATTTTCGAATAGATCGAGAACTGGTGGTCCTCATTGGTCATAGTCGATCAGTTGGGGGTAGACTAAGTGGATCTCATGATTTTGCGTATTTGGTTCAAAGGATATGGTACTAATCATACACAGAGTGGTATCTTCGAATAACCTAGGGAGATTGGATATGATATCTTCGTCATCACTACTAATATAGGGCTCAGTGATAAAATTATGTGTGTCCCTACCTGTGACTATTGGTGAGTGTAATTGTACTATTACCGGCTGAGGAGAAACATTAGCAGCTCTAACCGGAGGACATCGGCCACGTATGGTTATTCTCGGAGTGGCACATCCAAGACCAAGATTTGTTATGGGTCGCGTCTCCGGCATGATAGGTATTATGAGGCCGTTGTCATTTTGTCCCAATCTCTGGTTTCGGTCATAGCCCATTGCAAGCATCATGTGTAGGCCTCTACTTCTTTCATCCATTGGTAATTCAGGTGTCGGTCTTTCATCTCGATACAACATGTTTGATGGATCTGCTTCAATTACCTCATGGCCAAGGTCTCCCCACCTTGTGAATTTAGGATAATTTTGAGGATAGGTTTGTGATGTGGGAGATTGATTTTCTTGTGGGCGTCCTCGTGATCTAGGAGATTGTGGTAACTCTCCTATCACAAAAGCATTGTTAGAGAACCCTACCTGCTTCCACTGGTGATCCTCTCTTGGATGATGAGCTTGATATCGGATATGGTGGGAATGTTGGGTGTCTCTGTCGCAGAAGTGGACGTGAGAGTGGCGAGATCGATGTATGATGTGGATGGGCCCTCATCATTTTTCGGCACTTGGGGGATTTTGTAATATTTGGCTTCAAGGTTCTTGTAGTATGAAAATGGCTCAGGATCTCCATGGACAGTAACCTCTTGTCCATTATGTGTAAATTTTACACATTGGTGGAAGGTTGATGCTACGGCTTTCATTGCATGGATCCATGGGCGTCCCAAGAGAATGTTGTATGGTAAGTCGAGGTCCAGGACCTGACAAGTGGTTTCCATAAGCGTTGGCCCTACTTGGATAGGGAGCTTAATTGTGCCTTACAATGACACTCTTTCTTGGTCATCATATGCTCTTATTTTTATGCCCTTTCCTTTGTCAATGGAATCTTGATATCTTTAGCGCCAGTGAGGCTGAAAGACAAATGTTCAAACTTGCGCACCTCCATCCACCGGGGACCAACTGATTTTCTTTTTATTTCTAATGACCTCCAAGTGAAGTGCGTGATTGTGAGATGGTTGGGCAGGAAAATCTTGGTCAGAAAATGTAAGGAGATTAGGTGTTATGATGTTTCCGACCATAGCTTGGAATTGTTCTGCATCGAGGTCTGCGGGGACGGTACATGAGGCTAATGCTTCCTCAAGGGTCTTTTTATGGGCCAATGACATTTTTAACAACTCCATGATGGAGATGTGTGTTGGCATTCTCTTGAGTTGGTCTACAACATTGTAACTATACGGAACAACTCTTGATGAAGGGACTCTATTGGGTTGGGATGATCCTGCGATGGTGACTTTTTCGCCTCTTGTGGTGACTCCACAGTCTTCGGCATGGGCGCCCTTGATGGTGATGACCATGCAATTTTCATTGAGGTTGGCAATAACTGTTTCGTATACATGATTTACACTACCTTTTCCTTTATCCTTGTTATTCCCTTTGTTTCCATGATTCGGCATCGGATTCGTGTAGATTTTAAGATCCTGATTCCCAGTAGGTGCTTCCACATTTATGATTCTTTTATCGATGAGATCTTGGATGATGTTCTTGAGTCTCATACAATTAGCTGTAAGTGTGGTCTTTGATCTTGTGGAACTCACATAGTTGATTTTCATTGTACCAAGGAGGTTTGACATCAGGTTCTTGATAATTCTCAAACGTGGGAGCTTGGATGAGTTTTTCATTGATTAGTTTTTTCATGATGTCCTCAAGTGGTTCCCCCAAAGTAGTGTATTTTCGTTTGGGGTATGTTTTGCGTTGAGGTGGTCCTCTTTGGTCGTTGACATTATTGATGGTGGGATTATTGTTAGGTTGATATGTTGTGTGATGAGTGTTTTGTTGTTGTGGTTGGATTTGCGGTGCGGGTGTATTTTGGCGTGGACCACTAATGACCACCTTTGGCGCTCACTTCACACCATCATTAGTGACGCGGTTACCATGTGCCAGGTTTACCACAGTTTGATGACAAAGCGTTGTTTTGTACCCTTGATACCATGTTGATTCGATGGGTTGGAGCTGGCCTTTCTGGAGCGCGTTTCTGGAGATCAATTGATCATATGTGGTGATACCCTGAACTTTGAGATGGAATGATAGATGACTTTCAAGATTGGCTATGATTGTGCAGACTTGTTGTTCTTCTGGCATGGTCCATTTGCTCCGATTGGCCTTGGATTGCCATCGTTGAAGGAATGAAGCGAAAGATTCATTCTTCCCTTGTTTTAGAGTGTATAGTTCTTTGAGACTAACATCCATTGCAATGTTACCTGCGTAGTTCTTAATGAATGCACTTGTAATCTCTTGGAATGTTCTAATGCCTGTAGGTAAGCGAGAGAACCATTCTATAGCGGGACCCGCCAAGCTTCTAGGAAATAGCCGCATCAGATATGTATCGTCATATGCAACTTCCATGCAATGAACCTGGAATTCCCTGATGTGATCTTCAGGATTTCCTATCCCTCGATATTTGTCAAATTTGGGGATTTCAAATCCCTTAGGGAATGGTTTCATTTCTAAGCTCCTATTAAATGGATAGGGAGACAAGTTGCTTTGTGTTTTGGTTGTTCGCCCTGATTAAAGATCAAGTACTTGTTGCGAGAGCAACTTGAGTTGTGTCGTCATATCATTCTAAGGATTAGGGGGTGGGATGAATGTGTTTTGGGCAAAGTGTTGCAATCATGGTTTGGATGGATGGGTTGGTTGGTGCATTGTTCAAATGGTATCGATATATGTTGTGGTTGTGGGTGAAGCGAGGGCTTCACTTGCTTTGGATGAACAATGCTTGTTGTTGCCTTGCTTTCGTTGTTACAGCGCCAGATTTCGCTCTTTGTTGCAATTTTGTTGTTGTTCTAACAACGCTTGTTGTTCTGCTTGCTACTGTGCTTGTTGTTGATCTAACAATGCTTGTTGTTCTGCTTGTTGTTGTTCCCACAACGCTTGTTTTTGGGCTGCCAATTCTGCTGCTTCTTGTTGATCTTGGTATTGCTTTGCGCTTTGTTGATATGCTCTCGCAATTGGCGCTGGTGCGAAGTTTCTGTTTTGTGCTTGCGCCCTCGCGTTTCAGACCGAGCTTGTGTTTGGGCTTCATGCCAGGGTATTTGTTGCTGCAATAATTAGCTGTGCTTGATTTAATCTTCAGGTTTTGCGAATGTTTCATGCGCCGCTTTGGCAGTTTGTTGCTTTCGGTTGTTGCTTCGTGCAATAAAGCTTGGCTTGTTGCACTTTGTTGCACTTCAGGTCAGAGCCATGTAGCTTTGGCAGCTTCAGCAACTTGAGTGGCTTGTTGCACGACTTTTTGTTTTTGCACTTGTTGGTATCCTCTTTGAAAATCAGCTTGTAATGTTGCGTCAAATTGGTTTGATGTGGTGAATGTTGGTGGTGGTGGAGGTGGTGGTGGATTTGGAATGGTGGTAGATGATGTTGTGTTGATTATTTGGTTGGTGGATGGTGTTTTCGATGTGGTAAGTGGTGTCGTTGATGTGATTGGCCCTTGAGAGACCATGCTTTGCAATGTTTTGGGGGTGTTTGATGATGTTGCCATTGCTTGTGTGTTTGTTGTTTGTTGTTGTGATGTCAACAATAATTTTTGAGCGTTTGGCAAGATGTTTTGATTGATGGTTGGGATATATGTTTGATTGATACTTGGTAGGGGAGGAAGCCCTAGACCAAGGAGTGGTGTAGATGACAATGGTGATGGTGGGAGAGGTGGAAATGTAAGGGGGGTGAATCCTTGCGAAAGTGTTGTGGTGTTGAAAATGCCCCCTTGTCCGAATATGTCTCCCTCCTCTTGTGAATTTGTGAGAAGAGGTGTTTGTGGTGCTCCGTGAAAAGATGTTGATGATAGGTCGTAATGTAAAGTGAGAGGAACATTTTGGTGTAATGGATTATGGAGGATGTTTTGTTCCATTGTGGTGTTTGCGTCCAAGTTTTGGTTATTCACAAGGGGATGTGATTAAAGTTCATTGAGGAATGTAAGCCTTTGTTGATATTTGGTTGGAGTTGGAACACCGATGCTCTCACGTGATTTTGGAATGTTTTATGGACGTTTTGGGATGGAGGTGTAGATGAAATGGGGATGGTGGATGAGATTGGTGGAAAAGATGTCTCTACTATAGTGGTCACATCAAAATCCGAAGGCAACTTGGCCCCTTGTTTTGCTAGTTCAAGCATGTGCAACAAAGGGTTGAGTCTCATCGTGATGTTGATGATTCTATGGTTGTCTGGATTTTGGAGCATTTCAGCTATTTCTTCGCGAGACATTCCAAAGGTGAGGTCCTCCCCTTGGTTTTCTTCTTGTGGATTTTGCGATGATGAGAGGGTTAATGGATTGCTTGATTCTGTGAGATTCATTTCTGTGTTTGTTTGGCTAAGGTCACTTGAAGTGGGAGTTTCTTTGTGGGCTTCCATACTCTTCTTGTATTGAGATCTCGTTTGAAGCATAAAACAAGGATCAATCTTCGAGAATATGGGAGATGAATCTCTTGATTCCTTAAATTAATCTCTATTTTATGTCCCAAAGTGAAAGTTTTAGGATGCTTTTTTAGGATCAAATGTGATGGTGATGTTTAAAGATGGATGTTATGGATGTTTATGGGTGTTGTTTTTGGCTTTTGATAAATCTTGAATGAAATGCTAGGACTTTGGATTTTTGATTGGTTTGATTTTTGGATTTTGAGATTTTGTCCTTGATCTTGATTTGGAGTTTGATTTGGATTTTGAACAAAAAGACCTTAAGATGTTTGATAATGATCTAAAGGATATTTGTGTTCAAAGGATGATGATTTGGATATGTGTGAGAAGAAGGATGCATCTACCCACACCTACCCAAATAAGATGATTGTTTCACTAAGTATATGGAGAAGGATTCATCTACATACACTAAGCTAGACAAGATGATTTGGATGACTTTGACTAAGGATATGCAAAAGGATGCATTTACACATTCATAACCAAAGGTGTTTTGATAAATGTTTTCAAGGACTTGATCTCAATGAGTTTGGATGATTGCTTGATTTTGTCATAAAGCCTAGCATTTCAAGGATGATTTCAAGGTTTTTCAAAAGATGACTTGTGAGATGGATGTTTGGATGTTTTGAAAGATGGATGAAAGAGGTTTGATTTGTTTTGATCCCTAGATGAACCTAAAAAAGACCACTTTGTTTTCCTAGACCTAGGTATTGAAGAGCATGCATATGCTTCCTAAAGACCTTGTAACCAAGAAATGATTCAACATTTTGGATTTTCAATCAATGATTTGTGCTTTGGGATTTGGAGTCTTCAACACATATGAAAGTTCATTTTGCTTAGCTTTGCTTAATATCTATATTTTACCAAAAACACTTTCTTCAATTAGGTTTTCAAACTAAGATGTTCAATGTCTTAATTTCTTCAAACCCCACAAGATATGTTATGTAGAAATTTAATGAACTTAAGGCAAGTGTTTCCTATTGTTTACTTAAGAAGACAAATTGAGATATAATCCAATGCTTAGGAACCTCTACTTAACGCGGAATCGCTACAGGAAAGCAGTAACATATGGATTGAGTCAATGATATTTGTCTTAAAGAGAGGTTTGAAATTTTGAGAATCATGTTGAATGTTTGTTTTGCCAAATGTTTTCGTATCATGCAACACTCATGTTTTCAAAACTAAGAATAACATGATAAAGCCCTATGCATGTAGCATGCAATATTTGTTGGATCCCCACTTGGACAAGTCCAGCTACACTTATCTTTACTGAATGGTTAGATTCTTGACCCCACTGGCTCCCCTCCACGACACTCACTTATACGGGGCAGCCAAGCATCAACACCATGAAACTCCCATGGCATGTTTTCCATTTCTACTAAAAGATCAAGAGTGGGGTGGCTTCTAATCCACCGCTCTTGCACCAACAAATAATGATTAAGGATTTTGGAAAATTCTAGCACATGGGTTCTAGTAAGGACTTTCATTCTTGGAGATTGACTCCATAATGACAAGAGTCCCTTTCTATCCATCTTGCTCTGAGCTATGGACAATGGCGCTTAACCAAAACCCTATTTATATCCCGGCCGGAAATACTCTTGGCTTTAGAGTGTTAAATCGGTTGAGTCGCTCCCTTTGCAGTACTTTTTCCCCAAGGCAGGCCCTCTAAGATAAACAAAAGCAAGCAAAGACACAATCTGTAACTCGATCGATCTTTGATGGCACAAAGAAAGAGAATGTACGCAAAAATTCCCCTACTCACACTCGCACAAGATGTTCAATTTTTAAGCCCAAATTGAAGTGTTTCAAAGCAATAAAATGTATTTTGAGTGTTTCTCTTGCACCCTAGATCGCACGAAGCGCAAGGGGAGAGGATACGCACTCAAAAGACAAAATCACACAATTCAAGCACTTGTTCGTTTTATAGCCTTCAAAGCAATTGTGATTTCGTTTTAAGCACCAAAATGAAGTGTGAGTTTTGATTGTTCAATTCTTAACCTCAAACAAAATCTAGTAAGTTTGTCCTAAGATTCATTTTAAGTCCTTTGCAATGAAAATCAAATTGTTTGTTTTAGACCCAAATGAAAATTAGTGTTCTAAAACGAAAAGATAAACAACTTCGTGAAGTAATGTTGATCAAACACTTAAAGTGTTAAAAAACACATTGTGTTTTCAAAAAAAAATTCCCCTCCTCTTGTTTTCGTTTGCTAGCCTCCTCCTTGTTGACTTTTCGCTTTCCTTGTACCTTTTCGCCTTCACTTTTCCTTCGTTTGTACCTTGTTCACCTTCGTTTTCGCTTGATTCCGATGTTTGAATTTGATATCAACCTATTATATTGCAAAGTTATCAAAATGAGAATTATGCATGTAGTAAGAATTTATAAAAATATGCATAAGGTATGTTAACTACTTAAAGAAAATAAATTTGACAATGGTTCATAAGTTCTTTTTCATAAAATTGTCCCAATAATGAATGTCAAAATATTCAAATTTCCATCTACTTTTCTATCCATGACATGATTGATAACCCATCAAAAGATTTACCTTTTTGATCAAAATGAGTAATTGGATGACTAAAACATATAAGATGGTTAAATATAAATTGAGCCAAAAGTCACTTTTAAAAAAGTAATGAGGATCAAATGAAAGGCATCAAATAAAGAAAACAATAAATACTTTCAAGCCATTTGCATTTGATAAATACAAAACTGTATCATTAGCGCCATATGTAAGACCTTTCAACTTAATATAAATGGCGAGTGTAAAGTCATGTTCCTCTTTCTTCAGCGTGTTCTCTGCCTGCACCAAACATTAATATACTGACACAAAATTTAATATCTCCACCAATGAATTGGAGAATACAAACCGATACAATTCGTTGTCTAAAAAACCCTTTGAAGAAACTATTGTGTAAATAGAAGACCCTTTCAGCTGGCAGTTCGGAGAAGGAAGTCCGCCAACATTAAAGTCCACACGCCTGTAGATTTTGAAATGAATAATCTCAGAAGAATAACGCCAAATATTCAAACAGTAAATGTACATAAGATAAAAAACGCATGGGGATCTGATATTAGACGTGTATTCCTGAGTGAATGATGTTTTTAAATTTCTGCCCACAATCTATGAATCTCTTCATCCGCCAATAGTATTCAAGGATAGTATTTTAAATACGTGCACCATTAGATATTAACCTCCTACACATGTAAATCTACTGGCACATGTTTCAAAAAAGAAAAAATTGTAAGATTTGCTGAGAAGGCGTAACAGGAAATTTACTGACAGAATTCAATGATCTCTTAGACTTTTATGCAAATGCAATTGGTAGGTGTAAAGGCTGAATTCAAAGTTCTTTAGAAAGCGCGCTGAAACTGTTTTTTAGGCAAATACATTTGACAAGGGTAAAGCCGTATCCCTCCACCTCTGCCAGTATTCTCCCTACGTGAAATGTGGGAGTAGGAATGGGCAGGCCAACTCAAAGAAGTGTAGACACATAGGCAAAGCGAAAGCATGAATTGTTAACAGAATGGCTCATGTAATGTTGTGAATGTCAATACTAAAGTTTCCTTTTCTTTCTAACGCCTTAGATAAGCATTTCCCTGTAGAGACATCAAATCATGTAAATTCCAAACAAACGCAGCCACATCCAATCCCGAATAAGATGCGCATTAAGCTGATGCAAGTAAAAACATGAAGTTATAAATAAGCATTTGAAAGATATGTATGCAAATGGAGATTCTCTTTCTTTCCTGGGAGAGGTCGATCTTCTGACACAGATAAAAAGATAAATCTTATAAGACAGCAGTCATATCATTGTCATTTATTTTCAAAATCAAATCATAAGGCGCGCAGGATGTGAAGCTCCCAACAAACTTAAAGAAAAATGGAGTAGTCATAATGGCTGCGGCCGTTCAAATGGCATGAGACTACTTATTTTTAAATTCCTCCTACTTCATTGTTGTGTGCTAAATCACACGTAAGCAACCAAGGAAAGTTCTGCTGAAGACTTTCGAGTACCGAATGCAGTAGATGTAAGATTAAATTCCCCAACTATCGGTCAGGAAAGTAAGCATAATGGCACAGACAAGGCATGTGAACTAGTTGACAGAATGCCTCAGAAGAAATGTTGTCTTATACCATTGCTGCGGGTGTAAAGCTATGTGCGAATAGAACTATTAAGAGAGGTTTTAAAACACTTTTAACAAACTACCATTGTGCAGAGCTTTCAAAGCAAATGATATTTAATAAAATCAAGTCGCACCCTACATGCAACCTATTGTCAACTGTCATACCAGCAGAGAACGAAGCTTTATAAAAGGATCAAAGTTATCCATTCATTTAAAACAGGCATATATCATATGACTTCTGCAATCAGTAATTGACTCCTCTAAATTCAAAAAGCAATGGGATGAAGGATAATGGTTAACACTTACGCATAAACAAAAACAATCCTTGAAACGGATGTAAGCAAGAAAATGTATATCTCCTCTTAATGCATAATTAGAGACAAAAGACTTTAGATTCCTATCAATATGCAGATTTTAATGCCTTGGCCAAAACAAAAGACTTTATATGTTGACAATAAGCATCAAACAGAAATAAAGATTTCACAGCCCTCCTTCTAGCGCCAAATGTGAGCATGCTTTTCAAAATCTGCAAACACTAATCTCAAACAAGGGTTAGTACCTACAAATCCTTCAAGAACACTCCTATGAAATATTTTGTAAATGTTCCAAAATGCCACAAAAGATAAAGGAAAACCACAAGCATAATGAAAACATTCAACAAATTACCTATTCCATAGTGGATTGGTGTCACATGTGCTAGTGACCCTTTCCCAATCCTTGATAAAAAGCTCAAGATGATGAAGTGAAATGGAGATGAAAACAAGATTATTTATCAAACCAAGAGAGTAACCTTGCATAAAATTGTGGATCCATGAATGAGAATGAAGGAATGAATGAGAATGAAGGCCTTATTTTATAGATTTTGTTGATGAGAGATTGGCCAAGATGGTGAATGTGGGACTAAAGATCCTCTAATGAGAAGATGGCACTTGTCAAATGGTGAGTGGTCAATGGTTGTGCAAGACGGGGAAGAGTCTACATGAGAGGGAGTAAATTTTGACCAAATTTGCAATAAATTTTGAGAGGGGACAAGAAAATAAAGCAATAAATGCCATGTTTGACTTGTCATGTTGAGGGAAAATGAGGTTTTAATAAATCAATAAATTGATTTATATGTGCAAGTGGCTAGATCTAGATAATGCAAGTGGGATGGGATTAACATTTAATCAGGGTTAGATTAAATAGATGATGATCATGTTGATTTAACGTAAATATTTGTTTTATTTAAATCAGAAAAGGGTGGAAGATGATTTAGGATTTAATTTAAATGAAGTCCTGATTTATTTAATTAAATGGGTGATGCAAGATGAAGGTTGAATGATAATGTTTATTTGATAAATGAGATTATTTAATGGATGAAAGTGATGAATGGGCCCAATGCGACATCTAATTTGACTGAATCCGTTCGAATGCATAATGTTAATTTTGCATGTCTACAGCGGCGATGCTTTGGAACCTTTGCAGCCTATAACATGAAGTTAAAATACAACCAATACTCATATTTTTGCAAGGAAAATACTAAAGAAAATGCCATTATGCTCATCATAATACAAGCGAGTTTGAGACCAACATCGAGACTCGTAAATCAAATAAAAACATCACATTTCTTCTCATTAAATCATATGATTACATTCTCTTTCTCATGAGAGTACAATATGCATAAAGGAATAGACAAGAGTACAAAGGCATAGCCATAAATGAAATACATGAACATGAAATACAAATGCAAGGGAGAGTAGCTCCAACTGGCACTCTAATAACCTGTATGTCGGTCCCCTATGGCGGTGGCAACGCCTCCCTACCATGTGGACTCAAAAGAGGCCACCCCACCATGCTTAGAGGTAGTCACAAGGCCCAAGCAGCAAATAAGGCAAGGGTAACAAATGGTCAACACTCACATCAGACATGGACCAAACATGGTTATAATGCCTTAAGCCAATGACACAACAAGAAGATGCACATACAATAACATGTCGTGCTAATCATGACCACTAAGGTATGAGGCAAAAAAGTAGAGACCGGATAGAATGTCATCATGTGTGCTCGAAGGGATGGCATCACATAGAAACTAGGTACACCTCTCATACAGGCGAGGAGACACAATCATGCCCATATCAACGCCTTGCAGATGGATAACTCAACGCCCTACAGATGGATAGCCCTTCTCGTTTAACCAAATGAAGAATCCATAGAAAACATGCAACAAATGGAAAGCCACAATTTTCTATCACATAAACCATCTAAAAACAACCAAGCTAATATTGCTGGAGGAAGACATGTTTAACAGTTGTGCTCAATTATGAAAAGGAGGCATAAAAATACATAAAAAGGATAAAAGTGGCCGAATCTAAAATCAGACAACAATCCAGTTCAAGTTTTGACGTTTCCAATTGGATTCCACTTTTATTATTTTATTTTATGACCCAAA
>VDFB02332441.1:0-29095 GCA_007258455.2 Sequoia sempervirens
GTCGCAGTTGCAAAACTTGAACAAAATAGGAAGTTTATATATATTTATATAACTTGCTTGATTTTACTGATAATCTATCGTAGATGCAGCATATGAAAATAAATATTGTCAATGTACTAATATAATAGAGAGTCAAAAATAAAAATAAAAATAAATCTCTTTTTATTACGAAACATGAAAATATCTATCTGCAAGCGCAACACGTTCATCCTCATCTTTACAAAATGACAGTTTGCACTGCTTTCAAGAAGTAAGATCTTATCCATTCCTCAATCTTCTCGATTATCACCATCTGTCATGCTTTTCTGCGCATACCTTTAAGTCGATCCTGAAAGTGTGAAATTGATGGCGAGAGGTGTCGGTTACAACTTAATGGTAAGAGCTGTTGGTGCGGGATATAGAGAGAAAAGAGGAGAGAAACTGGGGAGTTCAGCGGAATCAGTGGCTGGATATTCCCACCATAGATTTATCAGCATGGACGGCAGGAGAGGTGGGGGGAGGGTTGGATACAGTGAGAGAGGCATGCACTGGGCATGGATTCTTTCAAATTATAAACCATGATGTTCCCCCTGAGCTTGTTAAGGTTACACACCCACATATGTAGTTGTTCTTTGGCCTCAGTCTGCAGAAGAAGCAGAGAGCCCAGCGTAAGGTGGGCGAAAGCTTTGGCTTTTCCAGTAGCTTTATTGGAAGGTTTGCTTCTAAGCCTCCATGGAAAGAGACTCTGTTCCTTGAGTACAACGCACCTTCAGGTGTTAAGGATTACCTTGAGATGATCACGGGCTACCACTTCTCAGAAACAGGGAAATGTGTGGACGCTGAAAATGAGAAGGAAATGAGCGGACTTCAGTGCGTTGTATGGTTGATGGTGTATCAGCGGAATTTTTGGTGCTTTCATCTACCAAGGCTTCTTACAGGAGACACTGTGAGTTAAATCCATTTTTTTAAAAAATCTTTTAAATATATTATAATGCAACGTTCAATATTTTAAATCTGTTCATTTAAGCAGATTCCAATCTCTTTTGAATATACCATAATTTATGTGTTTGGAAGAGCTCGCAATTGCATGAGATTGTTTGAATTTTGTTTTTGGAGTGGTTAATAGGATGTATTTTAATTTGTCCATTTCTGTAGTAATTGTTCTGCCAAATTCACCCCAGATTTGGCTGTGGGATTTTACCCATTTTGTTTGATTATGGAGTAACTCATCCAACTGGGTAGAATTTGAAGAATCTAGTAATCCTTTGTGGGATTTGGATCCTCTATGCAAACAAATATTGAAGTTGTTCAGTTTCCTGACTTGAGGCCTTTGATGTTGCATGATCGTGTGCTACATTGTTATTGGCGCGTCAGGGGGTTTGGAACCTGAATTTGTTTCCCCAAGTTTAATTAAAATCTCTCCTGTCCATGATTTTCCTGGATCTCTTTCAGTAGCTTCATCAAAGAAAAATAATTGTCCTGTGTTATTAATTTTAGCAAGTTTACTGCAAACTCTCTTGCCAGTTATACGGCGGTGAGATTTTGGGTTTTACTATATCCAGGATTGGGGTAACTTGTTCTCTGTCTTGGTGTAATCTCCGATCATTGCCATCGCCACTGATGTGTATCCTCTACTTGATAATTGCTACACAACTGAGTTGGGAACTCATTTATGCCAACAAATGTGGGTTAGACAGTTAGTGTTCGAGTCCTGAGTCTGACCATGTCAATATCAACATTGATTGTCAAATTATTGTCTTGTCCTACTGATATTGAGGGGATTCTTCATGGAATAAGTAGTATCTTGTTAGTTATATTTTAGATATCTTACTGATATTCTATTTTCTTTTCTGGATATTTTGCCAAATATTTGTTAAGTGCAAGACTGTAAGTTATACTTTTGCTCTTCATTTTCTTTGAATTGTTGTTGAGCATGAGTCATATGGTTTTGATTTTAGAGAATGAGAGAGATGGCTATGATAAATCTGAAGGTGTTGAGTTGTTTACCCATATTCTTAGCATATTGTAAATGATATGGAACCATTTGTAGTGCCATTTCCCCTTGTTAAATTAATCTCTATAATTCTATTGGTAACCAGTCGCAGCCGTTATACTTGGATATAATAGGGAGTCTAAAGTTTTAAATTATCTCTTTGATCCCATAGTGAGTTAATTGCGGCTGCTGCACTTGAACATGGTAGGTGGTATAGATTAAAATAAACTCCTTGATTCTATTGGAACCACTCACAATTGTAGCACATGAAATGGAATGTTGTGGAGGTTTAAATAATCTCTTTGATTCTATTGTCAACCTGTCTCAGCCGCACCAGTTGAAATATTACAAATCATCTTTAAATAAGGACTCCCTCCATCGTGTGGCTTGTAACACTCGTGATAGTTGTCACAGCATTGTTTATATCCAACAGAAAATAAATGTTGTGTTGTTGGAAATATTCAACCTATAATCATATATGATTCCAAGATAGCCAGCACGGGCATGGAGGTCAACTGCGTGTACCTAATGATCAACTATAAGGATTTTGTCAATATCTTAATAACTTTATTGTTTAATGTGAGACATATCATCAATGTAAGTCATATTTTGTTTTATTTCAGTCTACACCGAGCTTCACCATGAATTAAACATCTTGATTCCATTATTAGCTCATTTCTCATACCTGACTACGCTTGTTCCTCTCATCATTAAAGGGTGTCTTTTACAACGCTTATCCATCTGAAAATAGTAGTAATATGCTCCTAAGTTCTTAAGTCTTAAATTATTTCGACCTAGCCTCATGTGGCATTTTGGCATCACCAATACTCTCCACAAAAGTAACGCATCTGCTCAAATGGAAGAAATGGTTCACATATCTCAAAATAATTTTTCTTACGACAAATTTGGAGAAGAATATGATTACTTATGAGCCAGCTAGTAATGTTTTTTTTTAAAATGGTTTTAAGTCGTGACTTTTGGTATTAACATAAAGAGTGTAAACTTATTAGAGGGGTATTTATATCAACATAGGGAAATTAGTTTTTTTTTTCTTAGAGGAAATTAATATGTCTTTTTAGTTGAGTCAAGTACCAATATATAAGAATTAAAACTTGTGATTTTATGGGTTTGTTTTACCTTTATATATATAAATAAGGTTCTTTGTTAAAGAATGCTTATAAAAGGATTTAGGGAATATTGTTGAAAGTTAGGATTATATGATAGGTTTTTCATTTAAAAATTAAATACTTTCTCTCTTAGCATCTAGTTGACCACTAATTGGAAATGTGAACCATGAGCATGCGTAAATTATGGAGATTGAATAGTTAAATTATTTGGGGTTATGCATTGGAAGGTTTATTGTTGAAAGAGTAATTTAACAGTGCATAGTATATTTGATATAATAGGGTATTTTTTTAAGTTCGAAGTCTAAAATTTAGAAGCGAAACTCTATATCTTAGGAACATTGAAAGCCAAGTTAGGAATATCTAACTTCTTATACCACATTCATGTACCTTTCAGTGTTTATTAAAGATGGTTATTTAGTGTATCTTGTTCTTGTGATCTATTTGATTTTTGGGTTTAGCCTGGCTCTTGAAAATAGATTCGTTATGAGGATTTTGTGTAGAATGGTGTATGCCTTGCTTAATGCAATTTATCCTGTGGCCTTATATGTTGTGCATGGGGCTTACCCTGATAGTGTCTTTTGAGTTTTGTTGTTCATAAGGGGAGTGGCTTTCAATGGGGGCCGAGACCCAGAAGTGGTCTCAGGGTAACTCATTGGAAGTTTATTAATCAAGTGAAAACATTAATATTTAATTAGGGGTTTTGGATAGAATCACACATTAACAAGATATATAAGTGAATGCTTCACTCATGGCTCAAGTGCTTGTATGGGCTTGAGATGAGTTGAGAAGGCCTGGAATGGAGAAATCATTGTCTTGTCCTTATGAAAGATAATGGATGCCGCATTGGATTGCATGTGGGGCCGGGTTTCGTAAGAGGTCACCAGGGTAACCCAAGTAAGGGGGGCCGGGGCCTAGGAAGATTCGCCAGGGTAACCCATGCAACATTGTGATGACACTCTTCCTTTAACAACTAAGTATGCTTGTTTTTCTCCTATGTTATTCTTGAGCTTCTGGAAGCACATGTTGGCATTTGTTTAATGGTGCTTTATTGGTTATTCCTTATGTTAGGCACATCTTGTGTTGGTTATATCTTGTGCTGAGATTGCCTTATGTTATTGTGGATCTTGTTGTGAAGTCTTGTACCCTTGTTTTGTATGATGGTTATTGTTGGGGATCCTTCTTGTCATCTCTTAGCACGGGGGGTGGGCCTTCGGGTCCACGTGGTTGGGTGGAACATGCTATGCACCCCATTGGGTCCCCAGACGTTGATCGTGAAGTGCGAAAATGTACCTTGCAGTGACTCCTGAGTTGTACCAGAGTTGGATCCAGTATTGCAGCTTTGTACTCCTTCATTTCAAATGTATTATTCTATTTTATTGTGTCTTCCCCATTTATGTTGGGAAGCGGTATTGTAATATTGTAACCCTTGATTAATATGTTGAACATGTTCATGTAATTTTTTGGTACTGGTGTATACTTACCATCCATGTGATGTAATGATGTTGTTGTGAAAAGTAATGCAGTCTTGTAAAACCCGAGGGATTTGTTATATGTAGTTCATGTTTAGTTTTTTTATCATGTGTTGTATGATTATTATGATGTATATTAATACCTTTGTTTTTTTAAAAAAAATTGGTGCCATAAATGCTAGATGTAATGTATCCTTTGGGCTTGCTTGGCGGGGCATTACAAGCATCATATGCCAAAAGAATACTATAGAGGAAGTAGATAAATCTTTGAACCATGGAAGCATGCCCCCAAGCTAAATACCTACAAAAAAAATGCATTAGAAAAGAAAAACTTGCACTAGACAACAATGTTAGTGCACAAAAACTAAAGGATTTGAGTCAGCAAAGTGAAAGAGACCTCAATGTAGAAGGTTGTCTTAGTACTATGCATCATCCCCAAATTAAGAAATAACATGTAGAAGAATTCTAAAATGATGAGAGGAAGGGCATATACTCGGGATGAAGAAGATATATATCTTCAATCCAACATACACAATTGGGAAGAGAAGAGAGAAGAGAACAAGAGCAAAAAGGCTCCAAAGAGAGGAAGAAGGAATGAAAATTCCAAGAGAGATGGCTCCACAGGTACTCACTCTTGAGGAAGTTTGAACGAAAGGACTCCATAGCTCTGCAAAACTATGAAGTTGCACAAATTACACCAAAGGCCCATTGACCAATGATGGAAAAATCCCACAAGATGAAAGAATCTTACAAGCCCCTAGACCTGCAAGGAGGCAATCCCCAAGATCTCTCACATGAAGCAAGCCTCATGAAGTATGTGTCTTATAGGCCCACAGACCTATAAGAAGGTATCCCCCAAGATCTCTCACATGAAGGAAACCCATATGACAATGCCTTATAGGCCTACAGACCTACAAGGAGGCATCCCCCAAGATCTCTCACATGGAGGAAACCAATATGAAAGTGCCTTACAGGCTCGTAGACTGACAAGGAGGTGTCCCCCAAGATATCTCACATGGAGGAAACCAAGATGAATAAGGGAACTCCGCATAGTCAAACTGGAAAGTGGCTTTATAGGCACACCTGCAAAGAAACATGTTTACCTACAAATAAAGCATGTCAGAAAGAAAAGCAACCATACAGGAAAATAAGAGGACAGTCATGCAGACCATCAAAAAATTGGAAGGCTTTCAAAGGGGTCCCTCGAGAACCCTTCGAAAGAAAAATGTGTCCACTCAAGAGACTCTTAATTTGAAAGATAAAGAGAAGACAGGGGGGTCCTTAAGAAGGACACACATCTCCAAAATGAGTTATCACTACCCCTAGCATACAGGGGAGGAGAACCATGCAAGATACTTAGAACATACAGGATAGAGGTAAACCTTGATATCACTTGTCATACAAAGAAAAGGTAGGTGCGTCAGCTAATAAATGAGTGATGACACCTGAATCACGAAGATGTTGCATTTTATCCTTCAAGGCCTTACATTCGCTAGTGGAATGGCCAGGAACTCGATGGTATGTACATAAGGAATGTTTTTCCTTATCATGCTTATGAAATTTCTTACGTGTAGGAGAAGGAAGAGTAATCAAGTGGGCTTTGAGAAGCCTCAACAAGATATGCTCTTTCTAGGATAAGGAATGAGGAGCAAGAATCAAACCTTTCTCTTGTGGAGAAAATTTTGATTGCTTGCAAGAAGAAGTTATGAAGATGGAAGATAATGGAGGATCCTCATGGAGAGTATTGCAATTTTCATTCACACCATCCCATGATATAGAAGAATAATCATCTTTGATAACAGGTTTAAATGATGTCATCAAAAGGGCTAAGTGGATTAGGTCAACTTTATATTCCCCACTGAAGGATTCTATAAAGTCCAAAGAACCTCGATCATCACCAAGACATGCATTTTCTTGAGGAAAGGTAGAAGGAGCAGACTTAAGATTTCTTGCTTTAGAAGGATCTTCTTCAAGGACATTTATCTCAAAAGTATCCTTTGTAATAGGTACTACTGGAGTAAATATTGACACATTGGAAGAAACTAAAGGAATAAGAGTAGGAACAACAAAAACCTAACCGACAGTTGCTATCTCATATAAGCGCATAGCCCCAGGGTTAGTCCTAATTGTGACAACTCGATTATTGCAAATGAACTTAATATATTTATGTAAGGTAGATGGGACTGCACCCATAGGATGAATCCACAGTCTACCAAGAAGAAGGTTATATGGAAATTTTTCTAACATAACATATACAAGGGTGGGTACGATAATAGGTCCAAGCTACAAAGGTAGTACTATTGTACCTAGAGCTTGTCACCCAACATTATCGAACCCATGAATGATAGCATAAGAAGCATTAAGAGAAGATGAACTAATATTAATCTTAGGAAATAGATCAATGCTACATACATTGAGTGTTGAACCAACATCAATGAGAGTACATCTAATGTCGATATTATTAATGTTGACTATGATCATTAGAGGGTCCACTTTCTTTTGTACTTTTGAAGGCGGAAGTTTCTATAGATAGAGTGTAACATTTAGTGAATCCACAAAAATATAAGCTATCAATGCATCAACATCTACTAGCCTAGTAGAGGCAGGCAAGAGGATCTTTTGCAAGGCTTCCTAAAGCATACTTTGATAAATGGGAGTAGACTAAAGCAAGTCACATAGTGAGATCTTAGCCGGAGTAACTTGAAGTTGCTCAACAAGATCCTAATCATTAGGTGATTTAGTTGTAGGTTTAGGAGTTGAAGGAATACTTGGTTATTTATTCATACTATTCTCATAAGTATGGGCTACCACTCTATAAGAGGGATCCTTAGAAATATCAAGATAATCTCTATCAAATGGGACACCATCAATAGAAAAAATCCTTCTAGGAGAAGGACTAGCTGGAGTCATGTAAATGAATGGTCTCTTAGGCCTTTGAGGGGTAGCAGAGACATAGATTACATTTATAGAATCATCACAACTAGTATAATTATTTGAAGATATATTCTCAACATCGATCCAAACCAGATCAAATGTGGAAGTTGATTCATCATTCGCTAATGCACCATCTCTACAAGAGAGTGCATTGGAATAGAGAAGAGATTCATCATTCACTAATGCATCATCTCTAGAGGAGAGTGCATTGGAATGAAGAGAAGGTAGAGTAATGTTAAGGAAGGTATCAATGATTTCATCTTCTTACACCAAAATATCCTTCGAAGCAAGAGGACTTTCGTGAGAAGGATCAAAGATACAAAGTGTCATGGGAAAAGCCAAGTCACTATCACATGCATGAAATGGAATATCATTAACATTTTGAACAAAAATAGATACTAAACTAATAAAAGAAGATATTAAATTCATTTTGAAGATAGAACTAAGAAAAACCGAAAATCCATATTTTTTAGATTTTTTTGGTATTTTCTAGGTTATAGAAATTTACATTTTCAAAGGTCTTCAGAGCATAATTTGGGGTCAAAACTTGTGTTGGTCCGTAAATATGGGTTGTTGAAGGCACACATTTTTTAGGGATTGAATTAGTCCTCTTGGAGATCTTTCTAACAGTGCAAACGATTCTGAATTTGAAGCACTGAGTCAAAAGTTATGACCCTGCCAAGTAGGGGTAAATAAATTCCTAGTTTTTGAAAAAATGTTGTTCTTCACATTAGGTTCACCAAAATGTAGAGAAGGGGGATTTGCGGCTCATGAATTGTCTTCATTTAGAGAGCCTCATAGAGCGAACTTCCCTAAACTACCTCAAGGAACAACAATGAGAGTTCTAAAATCTTAAAGAGAAGGTGACAAAGATTTTCTGAATAGACTAACAGGCTCTCGGCCAAAGGATGTCAGCATGGGATATAGACAACAACTTAGTGCGCTAGGGTCCCAAAGACATGCCGATGTCTCATACAGACCAAGAACTAAGTTTATCACAAAAAATAACTAAATGACTGCTAGAAATCTGATTTCTAAGAAATTATAGAATGTAATAGAACTAAAATAAAGTGAAATAGATGATAAAGAGAATAAGGTATAGAAAGGAAATGCTTACAACAACACAAGTGATGAAACCTCTAACAAATGGATGTCTTCAAAAATTGCATGTATAATATCTAGAGAAATTTGGGTTGTATAGGGGTTTTCCTCAGTCAAACCCCCGTTTTGGTGTTCCCACTTCCACGGATAGCCAGATAGATAAAGATAAATGAGAAGTAAGCAAATTCAATGTGATAAAAGCAAACCACGCTCAAGGAGGAGAACTTGTATCACAAGATGTAGGTGATAAAATAAATCCCCACTCAAGGAGGATAACTTGTACCATGAAGTAAGGATGCAATAGATAGGGGATATGGAATCCCAAGATGCTTGCAAGAATGAAGTGAAGAAGATGGAGCTACAAGGCTTAAGGAAGCCAAATGGAGAGAGCAAGGAAAAAAAGAGAGAGGGCTGCGAGAGCCAAGAGAGCTACAAAGGGTGCCACGAAAGCTTGAGAGTCTTGAAGCTGCTATAAAAATTGAGAGATTTGTGCAAGCAAAAGAGTGAAGAGGGAAAGGAGAGTGTCTCCAAGGGAGAAAGATAAAGAGAGACAATATGGATTGAAATAATGGATTAAAAAGAGAGAATAGGATGAAAAAGAAGCTTCTCGAGCCATTACCACTGACCAAAGGAGGTGACAAGTGGAAAACATGCTCAAAAACAATCATCTAAACATTGACACATTGCAAGATGCTAACATGGCACACAAACGTCTATGCAGTGCACTAGTATCTGGACACTTCATGCTACAAAATGAAACGAATGGGAAAAGTGAAAAGTTCGATGCAAAGTGGATGCACAAGGGTAGTTGTTGAAAAGGGGTTTAGAGCATCTTGAGAGGGGAAAAAGGCTAATGTAGGGGCTAAAATGAGCCTACATAAGCTCTATGGGAGTGGACAATAAAGCAGATACAAGAATGTATGTGAAATTGCAAGGGGTGCAATTTTATGACATTACAATACAATGTTAATACTAAAGGGACTCAAGTCAATAAGTTAAAGAGACCTTAGTCTTAAATTATCTCAAATTCCAAATTTCATCCATCAAATAAATGTTAGATAAAGAAATATTGTCATGAGGACTAGCAAGATGTGTTATTCCACATCACTCATGAACTACATGGATCTACTAGCTAGCAAGTTGTGTTATGCTAGGTTTCCATGCAATATGAAGGGTTTCATGAGGCTAGCAAGATGCATTATTCTAGACACTCATGAAATACATAGATCTAATGTCAAGTAAGGTGTGTTATACTTGGCGGCCATGTCAAAGGAGTGCCCATGAATCAACAAGTTATGTTATGTTGAATCAATGAACCAATTTACCAAAGTCTCATCTAAGAAGGTGCATAAACTCACCTAAGAAGGTGTAAAAAATAACCTAAGAAGCTGCATAAAATCACCTAATAAGGTGCAAAAATTCACCTAAGGAGGTGCAAAGACTCGCCTAAGAAGGTGCATAAACTTGCTTACAAAGGCACAAAAAATTTCCTAAGGAGGCGTAAAAACTCACCTAAGAAGGTGCAAAGACTTCGCTAAGAAGACACAAACATATAAGAAGATGAAACAAGACAAATAAAAAGCCTCAAGGGGTGTTATAATAAGCACAAGTACAAAAGGTACTAAAACAACAAAAGAGGCATTGCTCAATGCATGAAGGGTCACACATTAGGGGATATCACACATTATATTACTAGCAAGAGAGGAAAAGTCATGGAATAAAAACTCACACCTTAGGGAATAGTAACCATAGCATTACCACCAAGGGGAACATCATATGCCAAGAAAATTCACACACTTAGAGGATATCAAACCTAATATCACTACAAAGGAGACACTAGCATAGATAAAGAAGACCGCACTTTCATTGACAAGGTCACATTTCGTAGGAGATGTATGCTATCATCACTAAAAAGGGGCCATTTATTAATGTAAACAATGAGGGGGACTATATTCCCCCCTTAAAATGTTAGTGTACTTGCTACACTAACATTTTAAGGAGATAGAAAGGTATCCCTTATTAGAAGGAATGCACCTAAGACAAGGGTTCCTAGTCCCTTTCCCCAAAGTAAGGGGAGAAAACTAAGCAAAGATAGATGATGATATATTGATCCTTGCAAGATGAAATATGATTTCATAAATTCTATTTTATACCCCCATGCAAAGTAGTGAGCATGTTATGATACTACAACTACCACATAGCAAGGAGAAAATAAAATGCCTTATTTTATCATTCAATTGCACAAGGGTCAAATTATTTTAATTTCTTTTTCAAAGCACAACATTCTTCAGTGGTGTGTCCAAATATTCTATGATACACATAGTAGGATGTCTTTTTATTCTCCCCTTTCTTATCTTGTCAATCATAGCTAAGTGGTAGTGTAATGTGTCATAAGTGTAGAAGGTGGCTAAAGCATATCCAATCTTAGATTAAGTATTTGATGTATGTAACACACATTTCTTAATAGGACCATGGACTTTGTATGGCTTGTATGGTGGAACAAATATTTTATGTAAGGGTTAAGGACCTTGGTAACCTATTATTTTTGTGTCTTCAAATTGTGTTTTTTCCAAAAGGAAATGGATTTCATGTTTATTATTTATGTCACATCCTTGTTTTTTCAATATATTAAAACCTTGGCCATAACATTATTCCAATTTAATGGGTGTGTTGGTAACTTTGTTCTCACAGGATGGAGGGGCATTAGTGTTACTAATAGGTATTGAAACAATGGAAAATATGTGTGTGTGTGTGTGTGTGATGTGTTATGATGGGGGTTCACCAAATATTGACCTATTTTCCTTTATTTCATTAGGAAATGAGATCCACATAAAGAATTGACTTACAACCCTTAGGTGAGTCAACTTAATGAGGGAATATGTTGATTTCTTTATGCTTGAGGATGAGGGTTTAAACCTAAACAACACTTTTGAGAGAATAACTAAAAAATAGCAAATGAACTCAATTATTCTCATTCAAACTTGAAACAACAATTTAAAGGTCAATACTAATAGAAATAAACAAATTCTATATATCTGAGAAGGGCATAAAACTCTGTACAAGTCACTTAAAGGTAGTTTCAGGAGGCTATCTAGGACTCATTCACCCATGGGATAATGGGTCTCTATGCAAGGTTATCAATCAATTTTTGGGAGCCTCTGATGTCGATCTATAACTCCTATTTGATGCAGGTTGTAGTGTCGAAAACAAAAATCATATATGTAGGTGAGTTTTCGTGGCTTGATGACAACTTTGAAAACTTTTGAAACTTTGAAAACTTTTACAATCTTGCACTTCAAGAGGTAATCAATCCTTCTTCAACCTAAAATATGCAACACAAACACAATAGGAAAAAGTTGTGTGTTTTTGGTGAATTGGGGTTTTCCTTCGTCAAAACCCGTTTGGGTAATTAAACCTTGAATTGAAATAATGAAATGTGAAAGGAATGATGAATGAAAAGTGAAATGTTGCAACTCACCAAACCCTTGAATAAACCCTTGGAAGTTTTCAATGTTAATTTTTATCTTGCATGATATGGATTCAATGGATGTGGATTTTGATGCTTGAATTGTTGCTTTGAATACTTGCTTTGATCTTTGAAACCTACATCACAATTTTAGCTCCAAAAACATGCATGATGATTAATACTTTGACATGATACTTGAGATCTTGATTGCTGCAATAAAATTCTAATAAATCTGCTCTTGAATTCCTTTGATCATAAATTTTCTATACTTTTTTCTCTCTTCAAAATTCTAGGTGTCTTAGATGTTGATTTGATAAAATAACCTTGTATTTATAAGTAAGTATCCTTAATTTCTTTAAAATCAAACATTACAATCCAACATCAAAATTTTAATTTAGAGATGTTGAAATACCACAAAAAATATAATTTAAATTTAGGTTCAAAGGCCTAGGGATGACCCATTCACCCATTGGTGAATGGGTCCCAAGTCACTATTCCTGGGACACACATTGCTCAAGGTAAAGTGTTATGTGTTGGCATTAATTATTGTCGAGTTTCCCCTTTAGAAAATGTAATTTATTAGGCTTGTATATGTAAAATAGGTCTTATTAAGGAATAACTAAGTCCAATTTAATTAAGAGGGCCCAAACATAGTGTGAAAATGTAAAGGAGTACATTTTTCTACACTACATTTATCCCCCACTTTAGTGAGAGGATGAGTGCAAGTGCAAACTCACACTAAAGTAGACAAATACACACTAAGAGGGGGTCCAAGTGTACAAATGTTAGATAGGATGAAAAAGATCAAGGAGGTGGCCAATCCCCTAGGATTAAGATCCCATGGAAAACCAACATAAGCACAAAGGAATACACACAAGAGGTGTGACATGAAGAAACAAGACAAGATACACAAACATACAATGTCAAAGACTAAAAGAAAGAAAAAAAAGGGGTGGATCAAACCTTGACCATTTATCCAACTTGATGTGGATCAAGCCTCAGTTATTTGTCCAAAAATGTTTACAAGTGGAACTCACTGTCTATTATGCAAACCACAATATGCTCACATGGACTAGTGAAATCCACTGTCCACTAGGTGATCTCTTAGAAGTACCCAATTAGAGAATCTTATTAGGCTACCATAACCATACAAAATTTATACTTACTAATAACTTTGATAAGGTGCCACACAATATGAACTTCAAGCTTCATAAGCCTTAGCAAGCTGAGTTATGCTAAGCACTCATAAAGAAGTGTGGCCCTACTAGCAAGCAAGGTGTGTTATGCTTGGTGGCCATGAAAAATGTTGTAACTTTGAGCTTCACAAGGTTAGCAAGATGCATTATGCTAAGAACTTATGAAAAAAAATGCAAATAAGATATATAATGGGGTTTTTCTTACTTCATAAAAGATCTCCTCTTAGGTCCAACATTGTGCCTAATGTCTCCAAGAGAGTACAAGTTGAGGATAAAAGATTCACAACTTAGGGAATGCAATTCATAGCATTACCACTAAGAGGAATGTCATATGCTCAGAAAGGTCACAATCTTGGAGGACATAAAACCAAATGACACCACCAAGAAGAAGAAACATCACATGAAGTATGAAGAACACACTATGAAACATGAATTACAATAAAAAAATCAAAATGATAATGGAAATGTATGCCCCCACTTTAAAGAAATTGCTAAACACCATGTTGTGAGCAATTACTTTAAAGTACCAAATGATGAATGCTAAACAATAAAGAAGACATGAAAGATTATTTAGAAACCCCTATGTCAATAATATGTTTCCAAATGAATCTACGTCATGAAAAAGGGCTTTCCCCCAAATAAAATCCCAAATACATAAGGGATCCATGGATTTAGGGTTTGCTACAATGTTATTATAGAGCTCAGAAATGTCATCATTCCCCAAATACTCATATAACTAGAAGAATGACACATAGAGAGTGAAAAAAAAAGAAAATATTTTGGGTCAACATGGAAGAGACCTAAAGGTCTCAACACCTTGCATCATTCCCAAAAAAAAACACAAGACAAGAGAAAATATAAAGGTTTACAATATATAGAAGAATGTAGGTACAAATAAATGAATGAACATAAAGACATGTCAAATAGAATGATACATGGGATCACATTATGTACATGCAATCACAAACAAAGAAGATAAAGAAAATACTAGTAAATTGCATGTGAGTCAACCTATAGTAGGTCGTCCACATCCCAGTCTTGTTCATCATATACGAAAGGTAGATAACTAGCCAAAGGGATAAAAACAAGTGATGTACTAGGAACATCACCAGGTTCAACACATGGTGAGTCACTCTTTTTAGGAGGATCATCACGGCTGTTATCATCTAAGCTCATGGAAGAGGAAAACAATAAATTCAGCTCATTATGCACTTCCTCATCAATTTTAGCAATCTCATCATCATCTTCCAAGTTAATAGGAGATCTAATGATAATATCCATGGAAGGTTCTTCTTTTTATTGTGTTGTAGATATAGGGTTTTCTTATTGTGGTGGAGGTGGAGAGTCATCATACATTTCTTGAGTTTTTTTTTAATATTTAGTTGTTGATTCATGTTTCAATTGTATTAGATAAGAAATAACATGACGTCTATGCTTGTGGTTTCTAGTATTTTGATTCCTTTTTGTTCTATTTTTGAGTTACGATTGTGTAGGAGCAGGTTTATCAACCATAGGTTTCTTTTCTTCTCACAAGGGTGGAATAGAAGGAACCATGGGAGGTTGATCAACCACTATCTCTTTAACTTTATAAACTTTTTTTGTTTTAAGAGGGACAATGAGACTTATTTAATTATCTCATGGTCTCTTATAGGAAATAGGTGAAGGATTTGTTATAGGTTGGTCTTGTTTACTTGGAAGGGCTTTTGGTTCAATCATGGTTTCATAAAGAATAGGAGGCTCAATCGTAGGTCAAGGTATATTGCTAAGGGATAATTTTTCTATACAATCTTCCTTTAAATTTTGATAAGATTTAAAAAAGAAGTCCTCACAAGTCCTAATAGATTCTATAAATTTGGGCCAAAAGAAATCCAATGAGAAATTCCCACGGGAAGACACATGATTAAAGCCACTATGATGCAAAGTAAAGATCTCTTTGCCAAATGGAATCTTTAAGCATTTATGCACTACCCATGGGATGAATTTCATAGAGTGAAGCCATAGGTAGCCTAAATTCACATGAAATTGATCCAATGCTAGGATGATGGAGAATGAGACATTCAATTTTTCCAATGTTCCAATTTGTAAAGGAAGATTTATTGAACCTATCGTAGGGAAAGAAAAACCATTATGTGTTTTTATCCACGCTTTCAATTGTTCATAAGTATCTTGATAAAGTTCATGCACAAACAAGAACTCTTAAGTTATCACATTCTCTATGTAGATAGGATCAATTAATATCCCATTAGTAGGCTTGTCATTGATTCTTCCAACTATGTAAAGAGGGCCATCGGGTGCATGTTTAATTATGTCATTTTGTGAGAAAGCAATATGAAGGGACATATTGGTTAGGACCTTATGAGTTTGAACTTCAATGATTCCAATCATACATTCCATAAGATTTTCCTCATTAATATTCATGTTGTTATCATTCATGTCAAAATTCATCACATCATTCTTGTTTTCACTAGTTTTGACAAAGGAGATGTTATGATTTGACATAGGATTGGTAAAGATTTGCAAATTTTGGTTGGGAGGGGAAATATACTTATTACCTTGATCATTAACACCACCAATTTGAATGTGATTAGAATCAATGAGGTTTTGCAGAATATGTTTAAGATGCTTACAATATTTTGTATCATGTCCATTTTGTTAGTTATAATGGAAAAAGGCATTTTTCTATAGTTTGGAGGTAAAGGCTTAGTAGGATCAATAAATCTAAAGTTGGAGGTAAGGAAATTAAGTTCTTGTTTAAGAGTTGCAACATGATGGATAAAGGGTATCAGGTAGAGGCATAAATTGTCTATTCCTCTCCCAAAATGCATATGTATTTGTCATCTTTATAGCAATCACTTGGGTGTCAACATGTTGAGTTGGTTGAGGGGAATTGAGTTGTATAAAGCCTTTATTTGGTTTCTTGAATGGTTGTTAGTTGGTTTGAGGTGTGGATTCAATTTTTTTAGGATGATTAAAGGGAGTTTTCACTTCAAGACTACTAACCAAGTTTTAATAATCACAGAGGGTTGTACACAATTGTGTGAAGGAAGGAAATTTAATCATCCCAATCTTATCTTGAAGCTTAATTTACAAATTTTCAATGAACATGCATTGGAAATCAGGATCGAGAATCCTAATGTTGATTTGTGAGTAAAGTAATTGATAACAAGAGATAAAGTTAGTTACCTTTTAATCATCCTTTTTCTTACATCTTGTTAGATTTGCTAAGGTCATCTTAGGACCCATGTGCACTTGGAAATGATTGAGAAAGGAATAAAAAATTTAATTGAATGAACTTATTTAGTTATTTGGTAAGGAACAAAACCATTCCAAGGTAGTGTCTTTCAAGGATCTAGGGAAAATTTTAGCCAAAATTTTATCCTAAAATGAAGTCACTACATAAGGTTGTGTATGCAGAAATAGGACTAACATGATCTCCTTTCCCACCATTTTTATCAAATATAGGAATCTCTATACCTTGTGGCCTTTGTCTTCTCAATATCGCCAAGGATAATGGGTTTGTTTTGACATATTGTGAAGGTTGTCTATTTAGATTGTGATTCAATGTAGCAATTTTTTGTTGGAGGGATGAAAACTTTTGTAAGAGTTAGTTATGGAAAATATTGTTGTTTGTGTTGTGAGATGGAGGTGAATATGGTGGAGGTGTATATGTGTTTGGAGGACAAGTGAATTGTAAGTTTGTGAGGGGATATGGTTTAAGAGATATGAGATTTGAATGCACAAAGCTAAAGGGATTCCTAGTGGAAACACCTAAGTATTGATAGTTCTAGCAGGTTGCATAGTTGTTAGCTCTCAAAAATGCAGGCGGAATGCCTCAAGAGGCTGCCAATCTCTTGATACGCTTTAGGGTAATAGACAAAGCCAAATGACTTAGGCTTTCTACTCTTTAGGTGCTGCTAGACCCAGGCGGGTGTACCTTACTGAATGAAGTAGACTTGACTTATGGTTATCCTTCTTGCAATGATTTGTCCACAATGGAAGATGCAAGTGAACAAATGAATTCAAGCACAATAGAAATCTTCTTAATCTAAATCCTAAAATGCTTAATTAATGGATATAAAGAAACTGAATGAGTTCAAAATGATGAAGTGTAGAGACCAGTGCCTTATTGGGTATGCGGAGTTAAAATGAAATCAAGGTGAACAACACCTCTCTAGAGAAAACTCAAATTATCTGGCATATATTCTATTTACAACTTGTATAAACATGTAATACTATAACTACTAAGCTCTACTTTAATAATCTAGATGAAACTCTCTGATTACTGTGATCACTTAAAAGGATTTAATCTTTGCTTGAAAGAACCAATTAATTAATCACACAGATACGACAAATGTGCATTGATAAACTAAACATAAACTTGTTATGTCAATTTAAACAACCAGAAAGCATCAATCTTGGAGACAACTTAGTAGTATTTTTCATTGAATTCAACAGATAATTGACATTAGAAATGTGCAGCAACATCAATTGACTTTCATAAATACCTCCATTTTGAAAACATGCACCATAGTCTCTGATCTGATAAATTTATTGTACTGTGTCCATCTAACCTGCCTACTGTATATCGAATAATTGATAGTTGATGATATTTTACAATTACAAAATGCCTATTTATACACCAGCATGAGAAAAACATATCATATTGAGATCCCCTGTCGGCCAGTAATGGTATTTTAGCAATTTACATGTCGGCCTTAGTATTTGAATTCTTATTAATCATTCACCAAGTCACCCAGATAGTTATGCTAAAGGCAATTCAATCACTGTCAGGCCTGTGCTCTTTGTATATCGCCCTGACTCTATTGTGTCAGTGAGACATCTCATAGATTACAAAATGTTATATCGATATGTATTTCCTTATGTACTTTCCATTCGCTGAGACACAGGGATATCTCTCACCGATGAGCTCCTTTGGTTTTGTTCACAGTCGCCTTAACATTCTGAGATTGGAGAGACCTCATGTAGAGTGCTCCTTGTTTTACCGAAAGACCTCAACCATCCTTGAGTGTCGCTGAGACAAATCGTTTCTTATGCCGACAAGGATCCTTTTGTTTTCCATCGACGAGACCGAAGGTCACTCACCGAGACCTCATGCTGAAAACCTTAAATCATACCGATATCGCATCCCTTTATGTTGTTGGTCGGTGAGACACAACTAACCTCTCACCGAAAGCCATTTGAGAGAAACCTTTTATGCTCCGTCGGTGAGACATATACACTTCGTTGTGACCACACACCGAAGACCCCTATGTTTGGCTGAAGCAAAACCCCATATGTGATGTCAACGAGACTGAAGGTCACTCGCCGAGACCTCATCTCGATAGCTCCAACTCTTACTGATATGTATCCACCCGCCACCGGTTGGTAAGAAAAAAGATACTCACCAAAACATAATATCGATACTGCTTAGCGCTCGTTGATGAACCTCTCCATGCATTAGTTGGGGAGACATATTGAATTCGATGAAACATCATCTTGATGGTATAACTCCTGCCAATAAGTATCATCCTCTATTGCCAAAACCATGAAAAATTCATGGCGATAACTTCCAGTGAGTAAACTCCAATCGCTGTGACAGAAAAAATGTCTTGCTGATAGGAAACATAGATGTTTACAAGTAGAAAAATGGATTGGGGAGACCCCGATATTGTCACGCCGATACAGACCATGATGTGAATTAGGCAAGACCCGATGGAACAATGAGACCATATGGCAAGAAATGGGCAGAATGCAATGAAGACAGACCTATGCTCATATGATGAGGACTTATATGGAAACTCAGGGGGAAAAAAACTTGTGAGATTATCTAGAATTTTATAGTTCCAATAGTGGCTCTATCTGGGGATGAATGATAGTAAGATCATTGCAAGGATCTAGATCTTTGGGTGAGCAGACTAGACACAAAATGATGAACAGTGAGCAAAATGGAAAAGGAAAAGAAGCATGATGGAATGAATGCAAAATGAATGCAAGATGGAGGTGAACCAAAACCCTAAACTACTGTGCATGGAAAAGAATTTTAAAGAGGACCAGCAAGAGTTGTCCATGCACTGGCAACCCTTAATCCTCTGTGTTTTAACTTCACTTGTTCTGAGCTATTACAATCTGAAACTCAAATCATACTTTCCCCTGTCAAATACCTGGTTTTGTCTTGAGTTCATTAGATTCTTCCTAAAGATATTCATGCAATCTGTCATGTCACCATTATTGAAAGTTCTTAGAGAATCGACGTACTCAGCTTGGCCCAAATTCCCTTTACCATTCTGTAGTTCAAATTCTCCATCATCATGAGGAAAATCTCTACTATTTCCAACATACAAAATATATGCGTATTCAATGAAAAATCCCTCATTATATTTCTCATTGTTGTGTACTATAACACACTCTCTCAGCTGTATTAAAAATTCACCATCAAAGTGCTTTTCTTGAGAAACAAAAAATTCTGGCATATCAACACTGTTTGAAACATACAAATCTGAAACCTTTTGCACCTCTTCGGTATCATCATTTGGAGACAACACTTGATTATGACTCATATCTTCAACATCAAGCATACATGAACCAATCAAAGTTGGACCTCTATCACCCTTGGTATGCAGATAAACGTCTTCTCCACAAGAGTTAGAAATTTCAAAATCACATACCTCATCTTGAATGGACACAGACTTTTGATCAAATTGAAAGGTTTCACCATCATCTTGAGAAATGCACTGAGAGTCATAAGAATCATCATACAAAGATCTTTCACTGTCTAGGAAAATGTGAGCTAGACACAAAACTTCAAAATCACCCTCATATACACATCTCTAGTATTCAAGAGTCAGCAAATCTGAAATTTTCTCACTGTTGAGTGAACAAGTCTCAACATCCTCATCACTACAATTATATTCTTCACTTTTTTCATCATCAAAAAGAGTCCCAAGATCATCAGAGAATGAAAAATTAGAAACATTACCAACGAAGTCACTTATTCCATCATCTAGCTTGTCTGAAATTATTTCCTCTTTTGCATAAAGTAGATCTGAAAATACCTAGAATTCATTCCTGGGCATACCTTGGAAAAACATCATTTCTTCTTCATCAAATGAGTCTTCATGACTTTCAACTATAATAGGAGGTATTATATACTCATTATCAAATGAACTCACACTGTCCATGGCTTCTTTCTCTCGATCACCACAAGAACCTTCAACTGGATCAGTACTGATTAACTCTGGCTGTGTTGATTCTATCTTGAAGTTGCCAAGATTCACATTACAAAAATAATTGATTTGATCTTGGGGTACATAGTCAACAACTTGGCTCATTCTTGGCTCCCTATACAACCTGACTTCCTGACCATTCACTAGAATAGTTGCATAAGATAAATCAAATTGGATATTTCCCCCAACTGCTGCTGTCCATTGTCTTGATAAAAGCATCCCAAACTGAGGAGGAGTATCAATCACTGTTATATCTATATTATATGCCACCTGTGGATAAGTAGCTAGCTTGACTTCAACATTTCTCATAATACCTACCATAGGAACAGGTCTATTATCCATTGCATAACATTTCCCTTCATATGTATCAACCCACATGCCAAGTTGCTTCATAACTCCTACTGGCATGATGTGTATAGTTGCACCAGAGTCTATCATGCAATTCCTCAACAATTTGTTATTTATAAGCAATGTAGTGAAAAAAGGATCAACATGTGGGGGAGTTGTTAATACATCACTCAAGCAAACTTCTAGGATATTTACTTTCTCCTACCTATTGATAGCTACTTTATTTTCAAAATTCATTATCAATTGAACAACACAGTCTCTGTATTCTTTAATTTTCATCATCTCAAGTAGTGGAACAGACATCTTTACCTGGGATAATGCCTGAGTGAAGTCAAAAGAAGAGCCCTCCACCTTAACGATTTTCTTCTGCTCCAATGCTTCTCCTTTGTTTTCTTCCTTCTCTCCTTTACTAGGTTGGTCAGGCCTTCGTATCTCTTTGTGTAATTCCTTTACTTCCTCCTTTTGGACAGGCTTTTGTTCATTTTTATCATGTTATTTGTTTTCTGGCTTCTTCACAATTCCTTGTGTTACCTTTTGGTCCTTCATGAAGATTCCCCTGGGGACACCTTCATTCTCATTTACTGTTCTATTTCTCAACCAATATTTACTCTTTGCTTCCTCAACTGCAGCAACAGTTAGTCTCTCTATCTCCTCTTTGGTGAATCTCCTCATACTGCAGTGAGTAGGAATTTCATCAGAATGTGGTTCTATATAATCCTCTTCAGAATCAGAAAAGACCTATTGTTCAGCCATATGGACATTGTATTTCTGATTTGGAACATCGTACTCATATCCTTCATCCTCTGAAGATGAGTACCTCTCTTCCACATGGTGAAAAGTTTTTGAAGTCAAATACACTTTGTGATCTGCTCCATTATTTTCTATCAACATTCCCTCCTCTTGCATCCTTTGGGAAACAACACAATAGTCTGGGGAATGTGGCTTATCACAACCTTCACAGAAATAATTATTGCTCACCATATAGGTTCCCCTCTTTGTCAATGGATCAAGAGTCTCCTTGTTTCCAGGCCTAGCTATTATAGGTTTTCCATCCTTCCAGTCTATATTATATGGCATGTCATGCAACCTCGGGCTTTCATTTCTGTATGTGCTTTCCTATCTGTACTGATAATTATTGCTTTGCTGAGGAGCCCTAGGGTTATCTCTTTTATTGATTATACCTGTAGCCTTCCTATTGTTTTCAATTGTTAGTGCTATCTTCTGAGCTTCAGATAGATCTCTTGGGACCCTATTTCTCAGTTCATACCCTATTTTAGGATCAAATGCATTTAAATAAACACTCAATGCTACAGAATCTGGCAACCTTGATCCAGGAGGTACCTTAGTCTGTAACTTGTTGAATCTTCGGTTGAAATCATAAATTGAATCACTCTGATTTTTCTGAATTCGCATCAATTCATGAAGAGTTGCATCTGGTGCATTTAGATTCCCATACTGCTCTAGGAATCTATCCTAGAATATTTGGAGAGAATTAATTGAAGATGCTGGCAAGCTATTGAACCAATCCCTAGCATCTTCAAGAAGTGACATCATAAATAGCCTCATACATACATCTTCATATGGCACACCTATGTCTTGGATGAACATGTTGAAATTCTTTAAATGTTCTTCAGCAGTAATTGCATTACTCCCTATAAACTTAGGTACCAGACCTCTCCAGCTACCATCCATAGGGTAAGGGTATATATGAAACACTGCCAAATCAAACTGTCTGATCATTGCTGCATATTGGTGAGGGGGAGGGATAGGTGGGTACTGATATTGATACATAGGATTACTGTATTGTGCATTATGTTGTGGGAAATAATGTTGACCATGAGGTGGCTGCATATTTGTATGCTAAGTAGGAATGTGAGGCAGATGGTTTGGCTGTATGTATTGATTCCCTGTTTGACTATGAGGAGAATTTGGTTGATTAGAGGGCCTTGCTTATGAGGTGGAACATACTTCAGGCAACCAGCCGTCTGATCAGTAACTTGAGTTTTCAGCAATTTAGCCTCTAATTCCTCTATCCTCTTCCTCTGTAATTCAAACTATGCTATTACTTCCTCAGGAAGCTCATGATCAATAAACACATTTTGGTTACCCTCCATCCTTTGTTCACATTCCTGTTGATATCTGAGTCCTCTTGCTTCAAGTCTGGCATCAAACTCAGGTTGATTTTGAGGATTATAAAATGGATTTGCTTGCTCTTCGGGGGTGCAAAGTTCTGCACTTGAATTATCTCTCCATGTATCATAATGATCACATGTTTCAAAATGTGCTCTTGATGTTTTATCTTTATCTGTCATGCACATGTCCTCACTTATTCCTTTCCCCTTATCAACCTTGTCATCTTTGTGTGTCCACTTACTGCTGCCAGCAGGAGCTCCAGTATGACCTCCCCTGTATTGGGATCTTCTTCCATTCATGTTTGAACAAATGCAATGTTTCTTTCAGAGTCGCCACCTACTTTTCCAAAAGTAGGAAAATGATTATTTCTGATCTTTTACCCAGCAGAATCACTCTTTCTGAATCTTCTCAAATTATAACCTTTTCTTCAATGACTCTATAATGTGGTCTCCAATCGAATTTTTTGATATAGTCCCTAGTAGAGTCACCAATTTGTTAGCTCTCAAAAACATAGGCAGAATGCCTCAAGAGGCTGCCAATCTCTTGATACGCTTTAGGGTAACAGACAAAGCCAAATGACTTAGGTTTTCTACTCTTTAGGTGCTGCTAGACCCAGGCGGGTGTACCTTACTGAATGAAGGAGACTTGACATATGGGTATCCTTCTTGCAATGATTTGTCCACAATGGCAGATGCAAGTGAACAAATGAATTCAAGTGCAATAGCAATCTTCTTAATCTAAATCCTAAAATGCTTAATTAACAGATATAAAGAAACTAAATGAGTTCAAAATGATGAAGTGCACAGACCAGTTCCTTATTGGGTATGCATAGTTAAAATGAAATCAAGGTGAACAACACCTCTCTAGAGAAAACTCAAATTATCTGGCAGATATTTTGTTTACAACTTGTATAAACATGCAATACTGTAACTACTAAGCTCTACTTTAATAATCCAGATGAAACTCTTTAATTACTGTGATCACTTAAAAGGATTTAATCTTTGCTTGAAAGAACCAATTAATTAATCACACAGATATAGCAAATGTGCATTGATAAACTGAACATAAACTTGTTATGTCAATTTAAACAACTAGAAAGCATCAATCTTGGAGAGAACTTAGTAGTATTTTTCATTAAATTCAACAGATAATTGACATCAGAAATGTGCAACAACATCAATTGAATTTCATAAATACCTCCATTTTGAAAACATGCACCATAGTCTCTGATCTAATAAATTTATTGTACTGTGTCCATCTAACTTGCCTACTGTATATCAAATAATTGATAGCTGGTGATATTTTATAATTACAAAATGCCTATTTATACACCAGCATGAGAAAAACATATCATATTGAGATCCCCTGTCGGCCTTCCATAGAATTCGGGCTCAAATCATGTTGGCCAACAATGGTATTTTAGCAATTTACATGTCGGCCTCAGTATTTGAATTCTTATTAATCATTCGCCAAGTCACCCAGATAGTTATGCCGAAGGTAATTCAATCGCTGTCAGCCTACGCTCTTTGTATATTGCCTTGACTCTGTGATGTCGGTGAGACATCTCATAGATTACAAAATGTTATATCGATATGTATTTCCTTATGTGCTTTCCATTCACTGAGACACAGGGATATCTCACTGATGAGTTCCTTTGGTTTTGTTCATAGTTGCCATAACATTATGAGATCGGAGATACCTCACGTAGAGTGCTCCTTGTTTTACCGAAAGACCTCAACCATCCTTGAGTGTTGCTGAGACAAATTGTTTCTTATGCTGACAAGGATCCTTTTGTTTTCCATCGGTGAGACCGAAGGTCACTTGCCGAGACCTCATGCCGAAAACCTTAACTCATACTGATTTCGCATCCCTTTATGTTGTCAGTCGGTGAGACACAACTAACCTCTCACCGAAAGCCATTTGAG
This sequence comes from Sequoia sempervirens, assembly GCA_007258455.2. Taxonomy (NCBI): domain Eukaryota; kingdom Viridiplantae; phylum Streptophyta; class Pinopsida; order Cupressales; family Cupressaceae; genus Sequoia; species Sequoia sempervirens. The sequence goes on from VDFB02332441.1 coordinate 24,895, forward strand.
AGAAACCTTTTATGCTCCGTCGGTGAGACATATACACTTCGTTGTGACCACACACCAAAGACCCCTATGTTTGTCTGAAGCAAAACCCCATATGTAATGTCGGTGAGACCGAAGTTCACTCGCCGAGACCTCATCTCGATAGCTCCAACTCTTATTGGTATGTATCCACCCACCACCGGTTGGTAAGACAAAAGATACTAGCCAAAACATAATACCGATACCGCTTAGCGCTCACCGATGAACCTCTCCATGCATTAGTCAGGGAGACATATTGAATTTGATGAAACATCATCCCGATGGTATAACTCATGCCGATAAGTATCATCCTCTGTCACCAAAACCATGAAAAAGTCATGTCGATAATTGCCAGTGAGTAAACTCCAATCGCTGTGACACAAAAAATGTCTTGCCGATAGGGAACATAGACGTTTACAAGCAAAAAATGGATCGGGGAGACCTCGATATTGTCACGCTGATACAGACCATGATGTGAATTATGCAAGACCCGATAGAACAATGAGACCATATGGCAAGAAATGGGCATAATGCAATGAAGACAGACCTATGCTCATATGATGAGGGCTTATATGGAAACTTAGGGGGACGAAAACTTGTGAGATTATCCAGAATTTTACAGTTCCAACAAGTTGTAGTAATAGTGGGATTGTTGTATGTAGGAATAGAGGTCATGGTTGTGGAAGGAGGAATTCAATTTCCACCTTGAATTAGGGTATGCCCCAAATTTTGAGCAAAACTACTCATTGCAGGGAAGTGGTTGTTAGTGATATGGGATATACTACACATAAATTCTATTCCTTGTTCATTTTCAATCATTCTCATTATATTATCTATGATAGGAGCCACAATACCAACAATGTATTCAAAACGCACAAAGTTTTGCAATTTATCAAATTCTTCATCCATTTTTCTAAGGTTCTCTTGAGGGACATTATTAATCATTAATTCAACATTAGTCACATTAGTTGTTCATAAGGAGGTCATAGGAAATGAAGTTTCAATGGTATGGTCCATAGTGGGTTGACTAGTGTCAACACTATGAGTGAAAGAGTTAGAAAACCTAAGATCCATGGTGACCGATGTATCATAGGATGACATGAGTCTCAAACTATGTCTCATGATAGTATTGGAAATAGGACATCCGCTTGTGAAGGTCATACTAGTTTCACCAAACCTAAGGTGCACCCAAAATGGAGAATAGGCAACAAACAATCAACAATAGGAAATGCAATGAAAATATATAGAAAGAGATAACAATTTATAGATTTTAAACAAGATAACTTTTTGATTATACTATGCAAAATTCTAAAAATGATTATTTGTAATTCTAATTTTGATTTTTAAACTCACTTGAATTTGACCAATTAACTTTAATGTGAATAATTGTAGAAAACAAAAATTCTAGAAACTGAAACAATGATTTGAATGTAGAAACATAGAATGCAGATGAAGAGTTTTTAATACCAAAAATGTAGAAACAAGCCTAATCAAGGACTCATTCACTCATGGATGAATGGATCTTGCTTTATGGTTTTGAAAGATTGAATTACAAAATTTTGAGTTGATATTTATGCTTTCATATTCTAGTTGCAAATAGTTTGTTACAGTTTCTTATTTTTGGAAAATCATATCTAATTTCAAGTGTAATATGATACTAAATAACAAGAAAAAATACCTAATTTAAAATGCAATTTTGATTGAATTTTCTTATTTAAGTGTCTGATTATGCAATGTTATGTAGATACTCTGCAAAATTAATTATTTTTTTGAGTTTTTAATATTTTAAAGAATGCAAAAATGCAAACCTAAAACCCTAAATGAGATGCAAAATAATGCAAGTTAACAACCCTAAATAAGATGCAAATCAATGCAATGCAATGCAAAGTAATGCAAATCCTAGATCTAGGGTTTGAATGGAATCCAAATTTTAGAATTTTTATGTACAAAGTAAAGTTCACCAAAATGAAACAACATCAATTATATGTGTGTGTGATGTGTTATGATTGGAATTCACTAAATATAGACCTATTTTACTTTATTTCATTAGGAAATGAGATCCACACAAATAATTGACTTACAACCTTTATGTGAGTCAACTTAATGAGGGAATCTATTGATTTACTTATGCTTGAGGATGGGGGTTTCATCTTAAACAACAATTTTGGGAGAAAAACTAAAACTAGCAAATCAACTCAATTATGCTCATTCAAACTTGAAACAACAATTTAAAGGTCAATACTAACAGAAACATAAAACTTTCTATAGATCTAAGAAGGGTAGAACATTATGTACTAGTCACCAAATGGTAGTTTCAGGAGGCTTTCTAGGACTCATTCACCAATGGGTCTCTGTGCAAGTTTTTCAACCAACTTTCAAAAGCCTTTGATATCAATCTGTAGCTCCTATTTTATCAAGTTGTAGTGTTTGAAAGTCAGAAATCAGATTTGTTGGTGATTTTTCATGGCTTGAGAACAACTTTGACAACTTTGACAACATTGACAACTTTTCCAATCTTGCACTTCAAGAGGTCTTCAATCCTTCTTCAACCTAAAATGTGCAACACAAACAAAAGGTGGAAAATTTATTTGTTTTTGGTGAATGGGGGCTTTCCTTGGTCAAACCCTATTTGGGTAATTAAACCTTGAATTTAAATAAGGGAGTGTGCACTAATCTGTGACATAACAATGGCTCTTAAGATGCCATTTTTTTCTGAAATCAGCAAAGTCTGATGTTCAAGAGAAAACGAAGCTAATTACACTCAAAATTTGAAGATGCAACAAGAACAAGAGTTGAAGTGCTTTGAGTCTACTTTGTATGCTACTATTTTTTTTTGAAAATAATGAAGATTAAGGGTTTCAAAAAGGGGGGGGGGGAATATGTCTTCTTTTTATAAAAAAAACAACATAGCATCTATGGGCCCCTCCCTTTTTCATTAATTTTATTTTATAATTTCAAAAATCATAATGGTGATAAATTAGCTAACACCATGCATTTTATCCCTATTATTTCGGCTAATTTTTTTAATGAATATAATATTTTATGAATTTTCAAAGTGGACACATCCTGAAAAGATGAAATTTGAGTGTGTTCCCCCCTAATTTTTTTGAAAACTAATCAAAAATCATTTTTATTCATTACGTGTAGAATGTAGTCTAGTTTACAAAAAAGTAGTTTGTTTCAAAATTTGATGAACAAGTAAAAATCTATTCAAAAAATAGCACATGTTGGTTTCTCACAAAAAATGAAAGCATTAACAAGAGAAGTTATGGATGAAAATATTAACATAATCAAAACATAAAAAAATTATATATTTAGATAGCTAAGAGAGTGCCTAATGAAATCATCTTTTTTTTTTATAAACTTGCATTGAAAGATGTGCAAACATGATGGTTAGCATGGCCAAAAATATATGAAATTTTGTTACCCTTTTAGAAAATCACATTCCCAATGTAGCTAATTTGGTGAGCATTGAATTTGGTACTCTCCAAAATGTTGCATTGCATTTGGTGAGCACCAAATTTGGAGCTCTCCAAATTTGGCACTCACCAAATGGTGATGTATTTATAAAAAACATGAATTTCACTACTTTTTGTTTGTCTCTCACTACCCAACTTTGATAAGGCTTAAATTTTATGGTTTATGATCGATAATGGATAGTATAAGTTTTACCTTTCAATCCCTATTTGTCTCCTTCCCTCTTAACCAATACTTACCCTATTCTCTCTCAACCCTATCTAGCTCTCTCCCACCCTCTATACCTTTCCTTCCCTCATTAACCCCATATCCATCCTTTCCTCCCTACCTCTCTCTACTTCTCTCTCCCTTTGTTACTATTTCTCACCCATTTCCATCTTTCCTCCTGATTGCTACATCTCCCTCCCAACCCTTCTCTCTCTCTCTCTCAATGCCTCCTTCCCTCTCTACATGTCTATCTCCCCTATCCCTATCCTTCTCTATTTCTACTCTCTATCTCACTTATCTATCTCCCTACCTCTCCCTCCCTCTCTTTGTTTCTATCTCTCTCTTTGTCTCTATTTCTATCCCCATCTCTATCTCTATCTCTCTATCTATATCTCTCTCTCCCTCCCTCTTTATTTCTAACTCTCTCCATCTTTCTCTCCCCTCTTTCTCCCTTACTCTCTCCTTTCCTCTCTACTTCTCTCTCTCTCTCTCTCTCCCTCCC
>VDFB02332442.1:0-15269 GCA_007258455.2 Sequoia sempervirens
TATTTAAATATATAATATTTTTTAAAACATAATTATAATATTATTATATTAATAAAAATTAATATAATTATATATTACAAAAATATTAAAAAAATTATAATATCTAATAAAATACTATTATATAATTAAATATGAATTTAGAGGTCGAATGGCCTCATCCTTATGTTTGCCCCTCATGCCAACTAATTCTGAAAACCCACATTTAGTGAGCCACAATGATCAACATTCTAGTGCCTTAAATAGTTGCGGTAGGTAGGATTTACACTGGGAGCCTATTGATACCTCTTTGGGCCTGCCCATTGCTTCGATTGATCTGTCCAAGGAAGAAGAGTGTACAACCAAACGTGGAACATGATCTTGGATATTATAATTCCAACATTAAAGATTTGCTTCATTTGCTCAAAAAACATGGTATATATAGTGAGGACACTTAACTCTTGATAGGCTGAATTCGTTATCCTCTTCACCAAAGCCTATGCTATGACGAGCAAGCAAGTGATAGCATTAATTTATTTAATGTCTTCCATCTTGTACATAGAATATGGTAAGGGAGAAACTCTATATTCTTATTCCATCCCTCTTCCAACCATAACACAAATTATAAATAATAATATATCTTATCCTAATTCTAATTTTAACACCAACTATAATTGTGTCTTCAATAGTAACCTTAACCCTAATACCAAACCCAACCTTAACTCTCCCTAAATCTAGCTGTACCTCTAATACTAAACCTAGTTATATTTTTAGTCGTAACCCAAACCCAAACAATAACCCTATTACAAAGCCATGAACCTAACTCCAATCCAAATTCTAACCATAACCCTACTTTATGTAATATTTAAACTCTACTTCTATCTCAAAATGTAATTTTAACAAAAACTCTAATTAAAATTCTATCTCCAAGCATAACTCTAAGGCTGTTAGAAAACCCAACTTTAATATATGTATACTAACTTGAATCTTATTTGTATATCCAACCATAATCCAAACCCTAAGCTTAATTATATCTCTATCAAAAACCCTAAATCTAATTCTAAAACTAATGCTAATCATAACCCTTCACGTCCATTAACCCTAATCCTTAACTTAATCATAATCTAAACAATATTAATATAATATTACATTAACATTAAATAATAACCTTATAGTATTTACATTAAACAATATCCCTTATGTGGAACCATTGTTTCCTAGAACTGCTGTCGTTGTGTCGACAGAGCCTGCCCATCCCTTAATGAACACTTCTACTAATCCTTTGAATGCTCCTGACTCCTCTTCTGCGTTGTCGGCTTCGTTGCGAGGTGTATCTTTGTCCATGGTGGTTGTTGAGGATCCGCTCATCTCGCCTCGCTCGGTGGACTTCGTTTCCAAGCCTTCCTGGTCTATTGTGCAAAGAAAAAAGAAGGGAGTCCCCAAACCACGGCCTCGGGTTTTGGGAGTCAGATCTATCCCCTTAGATTTTGGGGTTGTCTAGTCCTAGTACTTCATTCGACATGTTATCTGTTGGTTGTTCTTGTTCTAGTACTATTATGTGTGTGGCCTGTTTGGCCTATTCTGTCAAGCCCTAGTGGCTCCTGTTTGTAAGGGATCACCTCCCTTTTGTCTTGCTTCTCTTTCTAGTTCATGTCCTCTTTTGAACTAGCTTCTTTCTGTGTAAAGGGTAGAACACCCTATAAATGCGGCTTACTTTATCAAAAACCTTATAATATTTACTAATTTAATAATAATTTATTAAATATTATAATATTATTATTTTAATTAATAATAGTTAATTATTATATTATATAATATTATTATTATTGCAAGTAATCATTACTCTTCATGCCTAGCGATAACTTCGGTTGGCACATGTTTTTTGCATGTGGGATTTCTGAATAATTCATAATTTTGATGTTAAATCACACCCACCAAAGCTGATCATAATTTTGTTGGTGTAAGGCGAATTATGAATTCATATGTGATTTTGCTACAATCTATAATCATGTATTGTTATGCGGCTTCCCATACGTGTGAAACTTCATTCAAAGATAATGCATTTGCACTCCATTACTTCTTTGGTTTGGTTATAAAGGACCTACTGCTTATTTTTTATGCAATTGTTTCTTGACTCTTCTTCAACAAGCACTTGGGTTCAGTGGCCGAACTTCACCAAATTCCTGGGGATGATTTTAGGGAATCTCAGTGATGCGGTAAATTCTACTTCCTACATTTTCTTGTTCGTCTGGGTCTTTCCTTGGTAATTAAGTGGACAAGCCTTGTCAAGTTTTCTGTGGAAAAATAGTCATATTTTCTGCTAAATTCACAGTGAATGTGTCTTGATTATGAGTGTTTAATTGTGAGTTCTATTTAGAATTTGGTGTCACGCCTTACTGAAAAATTTCAGTGTCTTTTACTAGGTTGCAGAATTTGGTGTTGGGTTCTTTTGAAACTTGCAAAGTTTTTGGGTGGGTATTAAGGGCTCTCAATGGAATACACTATTAAAATTTTTAGGGTTCCTATGCAAATCAATCCTGGGGAGCGTCCATTTTTTGAGGATATTAGGGAATTTGAATTATCCTATATTTTTAGAGTGTCATGACCTAGCATGGTTGATAGTGTCAGGGTTGTAATTGGAGAGCATGTTTTAAGTCCAAGCGCCCCTAGGATTCTTTTTCCATCTCAAATGTTGTCAATATTTATGTCCAATGCTTTAGATCTTCTGCAGTCATTAGTTCTACTGGAAATTGTTGTTGAGACAACGGTTTAGCCAATTGTGTTGGGGGAGGAAAAACTTCTTCAATGTGTGTAGTCATATAACTTGGATAGAGGAAGAGGATTTTTGGGTGGTCTCTTTCCAAAGAAATTTCTCAAAACTAAGCAATGTTACAGGGCAACGTTCGAGGCATTTCCCAACAGTTTAAAAAGAGATGATCCATGGGCTTTGACCAGAGTGTTAAACATGTTTTCAGAGGAGATAGGGTATCAAATGGTGGAAAATATTACATAAAAATACTATGCTCTCTCCTTTCTATTGAACCATCATATTAGACATGGGCGTCCTCTTTGGCTGAATTTCATTCATTAGAATCAACATGGACCTGAAGATCAACATGGAGCTGGCGAAGAATAGGGAAAGAAGGAAAATATGCAAGAGGGTGTTAGTGAAAATGACTTTGATTTAAATGAGAATTGTCAAGGTTTAGAGCAAAATGCAACAGATATGGAAGAATGAAAATTTTTAAGTGTTCCTCAAATTTTTGCATGCTAAACATTATACAAAATCTATCTGGTTCTAACTGCAAGTATTCGGCTGTTATATAGATAGGGATTTTTTATCAGCTTGAATCATATATATATGAATGCGGCATAGGAAAGGTTATATTTGGAATTCTAAGGTGGTTGTGTCATATAAGACACAATTTTGATAAAGTTAGATATCAGTACTCTAAATCTGCATATTTAAAATTGTAAGGTGGATGTGTCTTATAGTTTAGACACAATTTTGAAGTATTTTACATCCTCATGATCAGTACTATAAATCTGATTTTACTTGTAATGTTTATAATGATATTAATATAAATATTTTTAGGCCTTGGCCTTTTGCTAAGAAAAAAAAAATCATACTATTATTAAATTTAAAATTATTATAGTGGGTGGTTGGGCGGGCGCCCCTCCATATTGGCGGAGGGATTTCGCAAGGGTATGACATGACTAATACGTGGCATCATTAATGTTATGGTCATTTCCGATTTGAGTGGAGGGAATGATACTGACAAGTGGTGGTGGTCTTGGAGTACTCTGTATGCGGCGAGTACATGCACAGTTGTTAGTTGGCATGCCATCATCATTTCAAGGCATTCACTGCGATAAAGGCTGAAGGCGAAGGTTGGATGTTCATGCAAGGACATATTGCCTTGCATCAATATAATTTCTCGCTCGTGTGATGTGAGCCTGACTTTGTTGCCATGGGTATTATTAATGGAAGATGGTGTCGACGGATTGTTAGTGTGTCATTTTTAGTGTCTATGTGGTGTCTTAGGTGGTGACATTTTGGCTGACAGTGTTCGGCTTATGGTGGCTTCAAAAATGGAAAAATCGGGCTGCTCCAAGTTCATAATCTTTGTGTCTATGGAGGGTTTGGGGTCATTTGGTGCGGACACACCCATTTCTCTATTGGAAATAGAGAGACAAGCTGCCTTCAGAGAAATTACCGACCAACGGCTTAAGCATATTCTGCTTGATAGTGATCCTTTGGTTTTGGTAGCAGTAAAAATGGTTTTAGGGAAAGGCCATTTGGAGAGGAAGGAGTATGCAAGCGATAATGCCTATATCTCCTCACGCTTCCTAGCCGCGTTGTTGAATGTTGAGGTGTCTAAGGTGGAGGCCAAGGAAATGCTCATGCGCCTATTTCGTGAGGACTTGACGGGTGGTTTAGAGGAGACTTTAAAGGCGGAAATTGTTGGCAAAGGGATCCTGTGTCCATTGGACTTGGAGCTGCTTTGGAAAATAGACGAGGAGGTGAAAGTCTTCCCTTTCCTTTTGGATTTGAAAGGGGTTGAGCTTATGCGACATCAGATGGTCTCGGCTATGGTAGTGGAATTCCTGAAAAGGAAGCTAGGGTTGGTGGTGGAGGATGGTTTGGACTGGGTGGTTGATTTCGATACTTTTGCTAAATTGAATGGGTTTCTTTGAGGTTCGGCCTCTTTTTGCTTGTTAATTTTGCTCGTTGGCTGGTAGTTTAGTTTTTGGGCTCTCTGGTTTTGGCTTGGTTGAAGCCAATTTTGGTCGAATTTTGTGACTTTCTCGGGCTGATCGAAGGAGTCTTTACTAGTTTTTTTGGATTTTGGTTTGGTGTTGGTTTCTTGCTTTAGCAGACGTTCTATATGGCTCTTTTTAACATTAATAAAATATCAAACTCTTACGTATAAAAAAAATAAAAAAATTATTATAGTTTTTTTTTCAAATATTATAATTTAAATTAATATAAAATTATTTAGAATAAATTATAAAATATTATATTTTTAAAATATTTAATATTATATAATATATTTATTATTAAATTATAACTTATATACTTATATATAATATTATAGTATATACATTATTACAATTTAAAATACTATAATTATAATAATGTACCATACTAGAAAAATGGATCGTTGACATTTTCATGGTTATTTAGGTCTTTCTCTTATGATGTTTGACCTAATTTTGCCTTGATTTAATGTTGTAATGTAACTTATGTATTCACATTAGGTCTTAAATATTCAAAAGATGACTTCTTGTGAAGGTGTTGTGAAGTTTTGTAACACATTTCTACACTTTTATAGACTCTTTTCATTATAATTCACCTAAAATTCACATTTTCATCACTTATCAAGTCCTATTTTAAAGTGTTGTAAAGTCTTGTAACAAGATTTCATGCTTTTCTAGGATTGCTTCCACTATTTACACCTTTCTTAAGCTTTATATGACCCCTTTATGCACTCACAGGACTTAATTAAGTGTTTTGGTCTTAAGCCAACAAACAACATTAAATGCAAGTTAATTCTAGACCCTTGCCTTACAAGCCCAAGGTGGGACCCGGTGCATCATGGGTGGCAAATGGAATCCCTCTTGGCTCCAAATTCAAAATAATTCAATTTACTTCCCGGGTTTTTATTCAAAAAGACCTTATATTGGCCTGTGATGATGTATTATTAGATTATTAGGGCATAAGTGTGTATAAATAAGTGTTTTTCTTCTCATTTCAACCCCCATTCATTTAAGCATTCATCAAGTTCACTCATTCACTAGTTCATTCAATTACATTCAAGCATCATTCAATCAAGCAAACATCAAGCATCTTGGACCAGCCATTGACATATCTCCAGACTTCTTCAACAAGGTTTTTTTGGTGATTTTAGGACATTTGCATGTTGTTTATTCATCATTACTTGCTCCATTTCATTTCTTTATTAAAGGGTTTGATTACCAAAGTGGGATTTGACCAAGGCAAAATCCCTGTCTCAACCCTTAACCATTTTCCCCCTTTTGCATGTGTGTTTGTAGACTTTTTGTATGCAGATTTGTCAAACAGTGGGTGTTGAAAAAGTGGACAAGAAGTCAACAAAGTGTTTCAAGTCAACTAAACCCTATTTCAAGCTTAGGAGGGACAACCCTCACGGTGGGTTTTGCATGTTGTCCGTTAACCCGACAAGAAGACAAGTGCAGATCTGGACCTAAAGAATTGACCTTTGATTTTGCAGATTTTTCAAGGAGGACTGATTCGCCATCAGTGGCAAATGAGTCCCACTTGAGGGTTGAAAAAGTTGATTTTTTCAGAATCCAATTCCCGACTATCAAAAAGCAGTTTCAAGTGTTTTTGTCAGTAGCAGGACTGATTCGCCATCAGTGGCGAATGAGTCCCAATGGTGATTTAGAGTGATTTCTTCCATTTTTCAGAGCCTTCAAAATTCAACATCCAATTCCCAAGTGCACTCTATTTAGCCTCTTTCAGTTTTGTTTGTGTTTGTTCATGTTTTAGTTTGTTCTTGCATACCTCACTGTGTTTTCAAATATTGCATATTTCATTAGTTTTGCATTCATAATCAATCAATTTCATAGCTTAGTTGCATTTAGATCATTCCATTTAGTCATAATTCCATCTTACATTTCCTTAATTTGAGTGAACCACCTCAATTTTAGGGTTCTATCTCTCTCCTTTTAGGTGAAAGATCCTAAGAGTGCAAGAGAAGACCATAGAACACCCACAAAATTGATGGTTCAAATAATACATTAATAATTTTACTAAATTAAATTTATATAGAAAATACGAATCACACAAATATTATTTATTATATTTTATTATATTAATATATATTATATCATCATATTATTTAATTCTATATTAATTATTATTATTAAAAAAATTAAAAAATAAATAAATATAAAATTTTACTGTTAGGGTTTAATTATAGTTAAGAGTTTAATAAGGGTTAGGGTTATAGTTAAGATTCTATTACGATTAGGGCAAGAATTAAATTAGCGTTACGATTAGGTAAGGGTTCACTTATGATTAGGGTTTAATTAAGGTTAAGGTTAGCATTAAATTAGGGTTAGGATTCCAATTAAGTTCTAACTGTAATTCTAATTCAATTAGATTAAAATTAATATTTTAAAATATTTACTAAATATTATATCGAAATATAATTTAATATTATATTATAATAATTAACATTATTATGGGGCAATGTGCCTAACTCGATTGGCTAAAGCATCCTATTGCAGGCAAGAGGTCACGAGCTCTAGTCCCCCCATTGTCCCCGTGGTATCGAAGGGCGTGTCGCGCCAGCATCACCAGTCACATGAAAAGAGTTTACCAGGCGCACTGCAGTTTATAGGGGGATGGATACCCGACCGATTCCTACAGTCTAAAAAAACATTATTATATAATATTATATTATTATATTAATCTCTTACATGTTGCGCCATGGGGGACGAATACCCAACTGATTCTTGCATTCTAAAAAAAACATTATTATATAATATTATATTTTTATATTAATCTCTTACATGTTGCATCACAACTGCTACTAGCATACATATATTAAATATTAATAAATATAAAATACGCTGAGAGTTATCCTTCTCGAGGCGCCTATTTTCATCATTTTTTCTGATGCTTGAACATGATAATATTAACTCTCTCAAGCGTATTTGATGAGGTAAAAATAGCCTCATCATAATAATACCATAAAGGCCTAGCTGCATATGAAAATCCCTATCCTTTGCCAATTAATTAAATTTTAGGTGAAATAATTGCTTAACTTTAGTGAGAAATTGTATAAACTTTATTTCTTTTGATTTCTTGAAGTATTTTGCCAATACAGATTTAATGGGTTATTTTAAGTGTTTTGTAGATAAGAATCAGTCATCAAGTTGCAGATGAGAAGCATTCAACCAACACGTGCTCCATAACAGGTTGAAGGTGTATGCTAGAAATATGCTCCAAAAATTTAGGGTGATGGACCAAAGATATAGTTACTCTTTAAAGTTTTTTATTTTTGTTATGTAAGTCAAAACTTTGTAGTCGACTTGAGCCTCTTTATCTTGTTATGTGGGCTTTAAAAACATCTGAGTTATTCATAGATACATTTTAAGTTTTCTCAATGGTTATCCATACCACTTCGGAAATATAGGATGTAGTTAGAGTTCTTCTATAAAGACATAATCTCAAAACATCAATGAGAAAGTAATGTTATCTTGTCAAAATGTTTTATGAAGTTTATGAATAAAGGGTGTATCTAAAGATTCTGAGTTATGAGTTATGGATGATAATTATGGTTGATGAAGCATTTCTAATTAAGCTGTGGATGTGGTGAATAAGCGTGATAACCAATTTTAGCCACTCGAAGGGAGATAACTTAGAAGTAGATAAGTGTTTTCCTTTATTATATATTATTTATTCTGTAGAAATTATCGAGTTTGTTGTTGTGAAATTTAAGTTCTAAAGTATTTGTTGTCTTTTACTTCCGTAGTTTCTTGTTGTTGTTGTTTAGAATCTTTTATTATTTAGAAGACTGTTTATGGATTATTTATAAGTTTTACGGTTCCATAGTTTTATGGAAGCCCCAGTTTAATGTGTTTATGTATTTTTTCTGAATTTGGTTATCATGCTTTCTAAATTATTTTTCTTATGTTTTTTTAGTTTAAATATTTCTTGCTTTCTTAGGATAAATTGTTTTACAGTTTTATAGTTAGATGGCCTGAGGTTAGAATTAATATTAAGTTGTTCTAAAAAGTTAGAAAATCTAAGGGAGATACTCTAGACTTCTTCTATTGCAAATTGCCTTGAACACTACCCGGTCAACATATTGAATTTTATCTTCTAAAGTAATGGGGCCTAACGACAGCCTATCACTTTTTAGCGCTGTTGCCGGTGATACTTTAGCTTTTTTTTTCTTGAGTGTTAATAGAAGACGCCTCAAATACCTCTTTTAGGCCAAAAATACCATCTTTGGCTTCCTTTTCTGCATGGTCAGGAAAAGAGGCCCTCACGGATGATTTATGCCAAAGACCCCCCCAAAATATGTTCCAATCATACATAGGGAGGCCCACGGCTCAGAAGACCACTTTGTTGATGAACTACTTGAGCCTAATCCACTAGAGGCTTTCCACTATTTTCCTGAAGATCATCCTGTAGCACAACCTGTTGTCGAGGAAATTATTCTAGAGGAACACATTCCTCTAAAAATCATGGGAGATCGGAGGGTTGAAGCTAACTGTAATAATGCCAACCGTAATAACAATGATCCTCCACTACCTCAAACGTTCACTTATCTTATTACTCTGGATGCAGATGATGATACTACGATGAAAAACATTTCTCCAACTTTCCTTCCAACCTTCCATGGTCTATCCTCGGAAGACCCCGACCAATTTCTTTTTGAATTCAAGATCCTTTGTCAAACCTACGACTATAAAAATGATAACCAGAAACTGAAGCTGTTTCTGTCTACTTTGAAGGATTCGTCCATGCATTGGTTTATGGGACTACCGACTAGAAGTATTACATCTTGGGAGGAAATGGAGACTGTGTTCTTGAATAAATATCAGAGTTATTGTAGGGTGAGTGATCATAAGGAAGAGTTGTTTAAACTTAGGCAAAATGAGGATGAGAGTCTAGAGGACTATTTAGATAGGTTTCTTTTCTTATCTAAAAGATGTGGAGAAATGACTATTAGTGTTGAGATTCTCAAGACTATATTTCTTAAAGGACTCGATGACGACACAAGAAGAAGTCTTGATCTGATGGGAAAAGGTGACGTGTCTCAGTTAGCCCTTGAAGACATATGTGATTTATGTCACAATTTCTCACATACTTGAGGAGGAATCCGAAAAACAAATATTTTTAGAGGGAATAACGAGATAGGGAAGATTCGAGAAGAAATAGAAAATCTTAAGATGAACATACTTGTTCAATTGAACACTACGTTGGATGGTATACAAGCAAAGACACGTAACCCTAAGACTTTGTCAATCTATTATCCTAGGTGTTGAAACAAACATCTTTTACGTGAGTGTCCTTTAGACAAGGTTAATGTTTGTGAACTCTGTGAGAAAAATCACCTTACCAATCAATGCGAGCTTCTTACTGATCTTAAGAATACTAAGAAAAAAACTCTCAAGTTGAAGAAGAAATAAATGTGGTAAACCAACACCAAGGAGGTAATTTCTCTTATGGGCAGAATTCCAATCATACATGGAGACCACAAAACAATTGGGTTAGTAATCAATGGACTCCATCTTGGAATCAACCCTTCCCTCCACAACCTAATTGGGGAACTCCTTATTGGGGACCTCTTGAATGGGAAAGTCAATCATGGGGAACTCAGCAGTGGCCAAACCAATCACAATCACAATGGTACCCACAACATACTACTCCCCAATGGAATCAAGGACAAAATCAATTTTATACTAGTTCTAGGAGGAATCAACAACAGAATATGTTACCACCACCTTAGAATCCTCCTTAGAATGAGCAGATAAATCAACCTCAACTCTCGGCGCAACCACTTCCCAATCCTAAGAACAATTGACAGAATACTCTGGTATATACTACTAAACAAGATAATGTCACAGGACTTAATGCAATTTATTGTGGAAATGTTCAGTTACATTCTAGTAGGATAATTCAATCGCCTACCATCGAGGAAGTAGTGGATGAATGTATTCCTAAAAATCTTGAGAAGGATACTCCATCTAACTATACCACACCTACAAATAATACTGAGCCTCCTTCAGTAGCAGGAGCCGCTGACTTACCTCAGGAGGAGGAAGGTCAGTCTTTGACTGAACTTAGTAAGGATACCCCTCCAAAGGAGAAAACTCAAGCACCATTTTTGGAGCGTCTGAAATTGAAAATTCTGAAAGATACTCCAGAAATGTCGTTGGCCTTCGAAACTGCATTAATTCAGGAAATCAAACAATTGCAAATAGAGGTTCCTTTGCTGTAAGCAATAAAGGAAATTCCTTAGTTGAATTAGTTGATTAAACAATTGTGTATTAAAAATCCGGGAAGGAAACCAAAGAAAATAAACACTGTGCATATCAATGGCTATTTAGCTAACTTTTTGTTTGGAAAAACTG
Organism: Sequoia sempervirens; assembly: GCA_007258455.2. Classification (NCBI taxonomy): domain Eukaryota; kingdom Viridiplantae; phylum Streptophyta; class Pinopsida; order Cupressales; family Cupressaceae; genus Sequoia; species Sequoia sempervirens. The sequence goes on from VDFB02332442.1 coordinate 11,113, forward strand.
TTGCTCCAAAATATGATGATCCTGGGAGTCCACTGATAATTGTTACAACTAATGAGATAGCAATACCTAATGCATTGGTGGACTTAGGAGCAACTATTAATGTAATGACTGTGGATGTGATGGAAAAATTAAGTCTTATTGATTTATGTCCCACAACTACAGTCTTATAGATGGAAAATCAGTCTATAGCCATTCCAAAAGGCGTTATTAAAAATGTTCTTGTCAAAGTTGATGGATGGGAATATCCAGTTGACTTTCAAATAATCCAATTGCTTACACCCAAAGATAGTTATCCAATAATTCTCAGAAGACCATGGTTGGCTACTGTCACGGCTAAAATTGATTATCAGGAAGGAGGAATGACCATTTCACATGGTCCAGATAGTAAACGTTTATTCTTATATCCTCCTACTAAACCCACCAAATATAATAAAGTTTTGGTTGATGAACCAGAAGAATCTAGTGGTCAAGACAGTTTGGCCTCATTGGCCATGGTAGTGATTAAACAACATGGAGAGGAATTAGAGGATGAATTAGTAAATGAAGTAGCACACCTTGCTATAGGCTCGAGTGAAGAGGTAATGGTGGATGTACCAATTTTTTTGGGACAACCGATTGATATAAGTGGGATGGAACAAAATTATGCCACCATGGGAATGCCTTGTCCCTTGGCCAATATGATTCCCAAAATGAGCTATTTCTTTGACGATATTACAAGATTTCACTGACTTATACCTCATAGTTGTCCTCTCAATACCTTGTTACGACTGATACATACTGTCACTTTGGCCTATTCAGGAAAAAAAAAAATTATGTTGCTGCTGGGAAAAACCTTGAACGTCAATAGTTGGTTGACAAAAATACAAGAAGATAAATTATTTAATGTGTTGGTAAAAAGGTCTAAAGCTTTTGCTTGGGACTATACAGACATGAGGGGAATTCACCCCAAGTGTTTGTACACATAACATTTACACTGATCCTAATATGAGACCTGTACGTCAGTCACAGAGGAGACTCAAATCCTGCGTTAAAGGATCTTGTCAAAATTGAGATTGAGAAACTCCTTCGTGCAAGATTTATTTATCCTATCTCCGATAGTAAGTGGGTGTCAACTATGGTAGTTGTACCAAAGAAAAATGAGAAGTGGAGAATTTGTGTAGATTATAGAGAACTCAATAAATCCACTTTTCGAGATTATTTTCCCTTACCATTTGTTGACCAGGTTTTGGACAACTTGGCTGGGAGGAAATATTTCTCCTTTTTAGATGGATTTAGTGGTTACAACCAAATTCAGGTAGCACCAGAAGACCAAGATAAGACAACGTTTACTTGTCCATGGGGCACATTTGCATACTGAGTTCTTCCTTTTGGAATTTGTAACGCTCCAACGAATTTTCAAAGGGCCATTTTGGCTATATTTGCAGCACTTTTCAATGATTGTGTAGAGGTCTATATGGATGATTTCATAGTCTATGGGTCAACCTATGATGAAGCTCTTCAAAACCTGGATAGGGTTTTAGAGGTTTGTGAGGATACCCGACTGTCCCTTAGCCACGAAAAGTGTTTAATAATGGAGGAACAAGGAATAGTCTTAGGTCATCATATTTCCTCGGAAGGAATAAAGGTTGATCCCAAAAAAATTGAAGTCATTCAATAATTGACTATTCCTCAAATGCAAATAGATGTTCAAAGTTTTCTTGGACATGCTGGATACTATAGAAGGTTCATAGAAAGCTTCAGTAAGATAGTGGCCCCTATGTTTTCTCTTCTCCAAAAAGATGTGGAGTTTAATTGGACGTCCGAGTGTCAACAATCATTTGAAACGATAAAGGAGAAGCTTGTCTCTACTCCCATATTGCGAGGGCCAAATTGGAGTCTTCCCTTTCACATTTATGTTGATGCTTCAGATGATGCAATTGGTGTAGTATTAGGGCAAGAAGACGAGGATGGGGGTAAATATGCTATATATTTCATTAGCAAAAACCTAAAATCTGCTGAGAGAAACTACATGATAACAGAAAAATAATTCTCGGTTGTGGTTCATTCCATAAAAAAATTCTGCCACTATATTACAGGCTATAAAGTTATAGTCTATACAGATCACTCGACTGTAAAATATTTAATGAATAAACCTATAGTTAATGGTCGAATAATGAGATGGTTACTACTCCTTCAGGAGTTCAATGTGACAATACTTGACAAGCCAGGGAGATTTAACGAGGTGGCTGACTTTTTGTCTTGAATCAAACAAGAAGAGGGTGACCAAGCACCTGTACAAGATGAGTTTCCAGATGAAAATATGTTTGCCATCTCTACAAAGACTCCTTGGTTTTCTGATATTGCCAACTATTTAGCGACCTCTGAAGTACCCCTTGGTTTTACATCAAAACAAAGGAAGCAACTAATTTGAGAGGGTGCCCCATTTAAATGGATTAATGGGATATTATTCCATTGTGAACCTGATATGGTTTTGAGAAGATGTGTCAGGGCTGATGAAACTTACAGTATTTTGAGGGCCTGTCACGATGATCCTTTTGGGGGTCATTACTATGCAAAAAGAACTTCTCATAAAATTTTAGGCGCTGGATATTATTGGCCTTCAATGCATAAAGACGTTAAAAACTATGTTCGTCGTTGTGATGAATTTCAAAGAGTGGGAAGATCAACTGCTTCTACAGAAATGCCTTTGCAGCCTCAGGTAACCTTGGAACCATTCAAAAAATGGGGGTGAGATTTTATCAGCCCCATATATCCTTCCTCTCAAGGGAAAGAATACATATTAGTTTTTACTGATTATCTGACGAAATGGGCAGAAGTTCAAGCTTTACGAGTTGCCAGAGAAGAGAAAGTCGTTGATTTTCTCTATAATAAATTTTTTCTTAGATTTGGAGCCCCCTGAACTATCGTTATAGATTAGGGACCCCAATTTATGTCCAAAGTTCTCCTGGCATTGACAGACCATTTTCAGGTGAGTCATAAGAAGTCATCCCCTTATCACCCTCAAGCAAATGGTCAAGTAGAGGTGACTAATAGGGAGTTAGAAAACATATTGACAAAAACGGTCTCTTCAGGAAGAAGAGATTGGGCCAAGAAATTGCCTGAAGCCGTTTGGGCATACAATACAACATGGAAATCCACAATTGGATTCAGCCCCTATGAGCTTGTTTTTGGGAAGAAACCTCTTCTCCCCATTGAGTTTGAACTCCAAACCCTATGTACAACTATGGAGTTGGGTCTAGATCTAAAATGAGCTCAAATAGAATGAGTTTTACAGTTAAGTGAGTTGGATGAGCTTCATTTAGATGTTGTCCATCAAATTGAACTAGTTCAACATCAATGAAAAGTTTGGCATGATAAACACATTAAAGAGAGAGAGTTCCATAATGGTGACTGGGCCTTGCTATTCAATTCAAGATATAAAGACCATAAAGGAAAACTCAAGACTCATTGGCTAGGGCCATATGAAATTTTTGAAGTCTTCTCGAATGGCACAATTCAGCTAAAACCCATTGATGGTGATTCACGAACCCTCTTAGTTAACGGTCATCGCCTACGTATCTACCATAAACCTATTAATAAAGAAGAATTTAGAAAATTGGTAGAAATGCAGGGAGAGGTCCAATGCATCGACCCTGCCAAGGTAGAGTCTACCTGATTCAATATATATATAAAAAAAATGATGATGAAAAGTTGTAAGAAAAATACATGTGTACCAAATTTTTTTCAAAGCACTTTTCATTAATTTTCATTTTGGACTTAACACATGTTTTCATTTTGTAGGACTTCTCATGAAGGAATAACAACTTCTGAAGCGCCATTCCAAGATGCTCTGGAACCTGATGGTCTAGCTGTCCAGTGCTCTGAAACCTGATAGTCTGAACGCTTGATGCTCCAAAACCTACTTTTCAGCCCACCATGTTAGAAGGATGTTCCTATAGAATGATATAAGCTCATGAAGTTCGAGTTAATTTATGTTTGCCATTTTTCTTCTTTCTGGTTGCATCTTTCAACGATGCTCCAAAACTTTCATTTGGTTGTTGCTCCAGTTGCATCTTTCGATGATGCTCTGAAATTTTCATTTGGTTGCTGCTCCGGTTCCATCTTTCGACGATGCTCTGAAACTTTCAATCGGTTGTTGCTTCGGCTGCATCTTTTGA
>VDFB02332443.1:0-42347 GCA_007258455.2 Sequoia sempervirens
AATCTTTGCTCAAATGTAACAATGTCAAGAGTCTGCAATCTTAACTAAAGAAGGAGATAGTAGAAAAATGTGAAGATTGAAGAAGAGAGGACCAAGGATGATGATGATTCCTCCAAATTTTGCTCCAAAGGAATGCCAAACTGTGACAAGAATTGATGGAAAGAATCAGGTACAGCTACAGAAGATGCCACTTAACTGGTGACTGAGTTGAAACTATCAACTCATGAGAAACTACATAATCTATCGAAGAATTGTAGATGAATCCACACTGCAATAGGAATAAGATCAGAACCAAGGAGACAATTGTACGAGTATCAATTGGACACTCTCTTGATAGATGCTATATCCCTATCACAACTGAAGACAAGTACCAAGTCTCTGGATGTATAACCGAACTTTTGAAGATGGGTAGATTGCTACCAAAATAGGAGCATCTATATGGTATATAGTCCATCACACCGAAATGCACGGGTAACCATCCACTGCATTCACTGAGTATATAGGAACTAACACAAGATACATAGATGAATCCAAAGAGGCATACAGTATGACAGAGTACACTGATTGTGGCACTTTATTTTAGTGTGATTACAACATTACAAAGAGGAGAACTACAACAACCATAATCCAAATAAAATAAAAAGTGCATAAGTAACTCTGAAGAGCTCAGAGAGATCTTTCCAATGCTACAAGAATCATGAAAAACGGAGGAACGACGCAAAAGTTATGAGTTCGGGAGTGCAAAAGAGACATCTAACTTTGACGAACAATAAATGCTACCAAATAGAAAAAATTCTAAAATTCACCTATGCCACTCGAAAATTGAGCTTTCCAATTTTTCGACGATATTTTGTTTACAAAATTTCGCCATCTGGAGCAAAAGTTATGCAAAAATGAAAAAAAAACCTAAAAAATAACCTTTTACACTAATTGAGTGCAATTAATAAATACTAAATTGGGTCAAAATTTGTGCTCCCTATCATGCCATATGACCACCCTTATTAAAAAAATATTTTAAACAAAACTTTTATCCCCACCATTGCCATTGGTGGCGGGCAAGTGGAGCGGTGGTGGTGCCCCGGTGGCTAAGCCACTCGGGGGCCACCGCACCCCATCAGTCTTTACAAAATAAACACCAGCTAAAATTATATGTCAAATTTTAAAACTTTATAAGAAAAGATTTTTAATATCTTAAATGTCGATTAAAATATTTTACCAGTGAAAAGACCCACCGATCAGAGAACAATAAATGACATTGATGATTACATTGCTTGGGATGTTGGTCGACGAAAATGCTTACACAGAGACATGTCGACCAACCAATGAGATCTGACTGTGAGACCAGTGAATAGTGGACGAGTTCCCCAACAATAAAGGTCACCTATAAATGTCGATATGACTCCCCAATGATAGGATTAGACCCGCGGGTCTTGGCCGATGCAGCCAATGTAGTGATCTGCCCATATGCCAAGCGAAGAGACCGCAGATTTTGGAGCGCCGATGAATCAGTACCTGATGTTGGCTGATGGAGGAAATAGTATATGGTCAGTCAGCTAATAAATGTGGATGGAAATGATGATACTTGCCCTCTAAATACGCTGAAGTACCTACCCTCAGACCGCCGATATGAGTGCTCGCAGATCTGACACAGGCAAGGTATATGTCTATGAGCTTTGTCGGCTAATGACAATGGTGAAGAGGTGAGCTACCAAGATTGGGTATGAGCCAACCAATCCTCCAAGGAAGATCACCAAGAAAAAAAATGAAGGCCGATAAAATCTTCAAACCGACAATGATGAATGAAGTCGTTGATAGTAGATTGATGCAATGCAATAAAGGGTCGGCGTCCAACAATGATTGGAATAAATATCGGCGACCAAGCAATTAATAGTACTCGCCGATAGAAATTTTGAAGGAATAAATGTCGACCAAGCCAATGTGACACCGATGCAGTGAATATATACACTGACAGTGTTGGATCTTAATTATCAATGTGACAACTGATTTCTCCACAATGAATAAGGATGATTTGATCACAAAAATCACAACGATTTTACAAAACTTATGCAAGCCAATGTGATGCAAATGAAATATTAGACCTACCGATGGACTGGCAGTCGACCTATTGAATGAGATCCATCCTCCATGATGTGAAAGGAATCATAGGACATCGAATGACTACACACTGCAAGCCCTGTACGTCGATCTAAGAGCAAAGAGAATTTGACAGCGACTGCAGATTATTGGCGACCAAGCCTTGTAGAAGGACGCAGGTCGTGGATTGAAGGATTCTTCACACCCGATCTTCTAGCGACCAATGATAGGATGAAGTGCTAACAGAGAGTACCCGCCTTGGCCAAGCACCCAACCCCTTGGAGCCATAGACTTGACCGCCGTATTAAACTTTCGTCACTGGTTGTGTACAAGACCAGTCATAAACCTATGATATTACCTAGTCGATTGGTGGAGTAAATGCTCAGACACCTTGACTGTTGTTTACCACCAGTGACCAATCAAAACTTGCAGGAACAATGCAAGTTGTACCCTGGCTAGCTGATGAATCAGGAGATGTGATATGACGATGGAAAATTAAACAAATTCTAGCGAGTGGATGAAGATTAGATCGATGCCAAAGAGCAAAACTAAGTGTCAATTTGTTTTCGGTGAGATGAATGAACCAGCTCGAATCTAACCTTCAATGACGCCAGGTAGATGTACTAGATAGAGAGTATGAAGAACCACTGATAAATTTTTCGGACGACCAAGGATCTAACCACAACCGACTATGTCGAGGTGATGCCGACACAATATTATTAAAATCTTTGCCCCAAATATTTTTCGAATAAATCACAAAAATATTTTTTCAAATATTTTATTGCAAAAATCATGTGATCTAGGAGTTTCGTACGACTCCCATGTAAATATTTTTTGTCTCAACCTCCAACTAACAATGTTCAAAATTGATAATTTGGTAGTCAATCTTTAGGTTTTTTGACCTCCCGGATGCGATGGTAAGGTTTGTTTTGACCCAAACTACTCTAAAAATATGGCTACCTTCTTGATTAGGCAACCAACACCCAACTTCAAACCCTTGCAAATTGGCCTCTAATGTCCAACTGGGACGAAACAAGAGGAAAATATTACTATCTCGAACACTCTAGATGCAATGGTGACCTCAGAGTCTCTCTAGGAAGCTTCAAAAGACTTGTAACTGAAAAATCAATGTATGAGCCCCCACAGAAACTTATATATATATATATATATATATATATATATATATATATATATATATATATATATTTACACCTTTCTGATTCTCTAGATCATCCGGGGATGCAAGAGAAGAGCATACTCAGTTTTTGAAAAAAAAAATTGCACTCTCATATTTCTTAAAGGAATGCTAACCCACAACTCAAAAACTACTCTAATACCATGTGAGATTTGCTAACTAGCCTACCAGGAATCTAATGACTGAAGTAAAGCAAAACCAGAAATATGAGGAGGAATAAATTGTATTCCTCTCAAGAATGCAAAGCTATATTTAGCTTGAGAATTAGAATGAAATGGTGTCATATTACAAAGGGAATGCCTTGGTTATATAGCCAAGGGGAGAGATAGATGCAACTAGATTATGACAAGTGTTGGCATCTTGTGAGGTGTGATAACTCATGTCATTAAAGGCTCAACCACCTTATCCCTATGTAAAGTTAAGCTAGTGTGAAGAGGACTTTAGTGGAGGAATAGCTAAGAATGAACTAGTTAGATGAAGTACCCCTTTCACACTAACAATAATAATATGTCAAATCCATAGCTCTTCTACTATTTCAATTAAATTTTGAAAGAGTAAAAATCCATATGTAATACTTTTTTGACACTAAGAAGATAGATTTTGTGAGGTATGAAGTTAGGATACATGACTACTAGTTCTTCTCTCCTAAAATGAAAAATTCTCATGAATATGAATAAAAATATAAATAATAATATATATGTCAAATCCAAACTCTTCTAATATTTCAATTAAATTTTGAAAGAGTAAAAATCCATATGCAAGAAAACAACCTTCAAATATAAATACAACACATTCTCCTATACATGTTTACTTTGAGACTAGTTTCTCATCTTAATAATTCCTGATTTACCTTTAAACAACTTTATCTAAAGTGAATCAACAAAACTATATGAAGTTATGCTACTACCTATTGTTTTATAATTTTGGTTTCTCTTATAAAATTCAATGGGACATGAGGAGAAACCGTAGGATAAAATAATGTGGGGCTCTTTAACAATGATGCTTGTCACTCACAAAAAAGTGAACTTTGAAAATGAAGTGGCCTTGCTTACAATTTACACAATATAGTTGTAACCCATCAGCGATATGATCATTTCATCATTTACTTGAGTGGTTGTGGGTCCCTTCATTTCATCATTTATAGACTAGTTTGCATGTGAGCTTTGAAACATAGTCAAGTTGTCTAGAGAAAAAACATCCTTTAGAGTGAATTATTGGAGAAACATCACCCTTGCTTTAAAGCTATCAAATTTTCTCTAATTTTATCAAAATCTAGATCAGTCTGAGTTATATTTCCCATCCCTTTTCTTTGGAACTTAGACTTCATGGCATCCTCCTCCTCATCACACAAGCTTTCTTTCAATGATTTTGAAAGGGAAACATCCATTGTAGGGAAAAGTAAAGTTTAAAAATGAAAACTCACAAGAAAGTGAAGTTTGGAAATGACAACTCACAAGAAAGTGAAGTTTGAAAATGACAACTCATATTGAAAATGAAGTTTGACAACGCGTTTGTGGGCTCTTTTACAAATAAAGTTTGAAAATGAAAACTCACAAGAAAGTGACATTTGAAAATAACAGCTCATACTAAAAATGAAACTAGGCCTTGCTTACAATTTACGAAATATGGATGTAACCCATCAATGATGATCATTTCAACATCTATTGTCAGTATGTCCTTTCATTTCATCATTAATAGACCACTTTCCATGAGAGCTCTGAAATGAAGTCAAGTCATAAAAAGAAAAATATATTTGAGTGTGTTAGAGTGAATTATTGGAGAAATATCACCCTGCTTTAAAGCTATCAAATTTTCTCTAGTTTTATCAAAATCTAGATCAGTCTAAGTTATATTTTCCATCCCTTTTTCTTTGGCACATAGACTTCATGGTTTCTTCCTCATCATCTCACAAAATTTATTTGAGTGATTTTGGAAGGGAAACATCGGTTTGTATTTAAAAAATTTATGATGCATTCATCAACCACCGAGGCCCTAAAGTCAAAGAAACTGTGGATTTTGCACTTTACGATATTGGAGGAAAAGGAGTGTTGGACATTTCTTGATGATCAAGAATTGCAATTGGGAGATTCAATTTCCTTTACTATTCAAAATTCAATATACTCTTCTAGAGTGCAGATCACCATCTTCTCACTGCGCTATGCAGAGTCCTCTTGGTGTCTTGATGAGTTGCTTCTCATGTTGGAAACCAAGTCTTGCTTTATTCCCGCATTTTATGACGTAAAGCCTTCTAACCTTCACTACCCTCACAAGGGAGTTTATGTGTTTGCATTCACTAAACATAAAAGAAGAGATTCAAAAAGGACAAGATTCAACAGTGGAAAGAAGCCCTAAAATCATCTTCACTCATCTCTTGCTATGAATTCAACAAATCTAATGAGTAAGGCTTAGCTTGTTTTTCCATTTAGTTTTTCCTATTCTATTTAATTTGTTTTCTTCCAATCAATTATGATTCAGTGTTTCAATTTTTCCTTTTTACCCTCTCCATATTGATTTTGAACGCTTTTGAATTCTTATTGCCTTAAAATTATTAGTAATCTTGAGATGTTGTGTACAAAGATTGCCATGGTTGTGCAACAAGAGGCTGGGATGACATCTAAGGGCTTCCCAACACATGGGGGGATGGAAAACACCTATAGGTCTTCATGCAAATGCAGAAGTGTCAACAAGTACATTAGTATTATTGAAGAAATCTATTCTTTTTCCTAGAGATTCACATCCAATGGGCATACAATCCAAAGTTGAAGACATGGTAGGCTTGTTGGAAAACCTAACCATTCAAGTCATAAAACATTTTTGGTATGGGCAGCTCAGGGAAGAAATTTCTTCTTAAAAATGTCTACAAAGCCGTAAAATCAAAGTATGATAATTATATTTGGCTTTCTATGTCTAAATCTTATTCTCTCAAGAATTTACAATTGGATATAGCCTCCCAAATAGATCCAAAGAGAGATATTTTACAAAGGGATATTTTGGAAGTTGACGTAACTGAAGAGAGAGCAACATAATTGATTCATGGCCATCTCCAAGAGAAAAGATCTCTTATTTTATTGGATGATCTATGGATGCTCTTTCCTGAAAATAGTCTAATTGATAGGCTTGGTTTGCCAGCTAATATAGATTCTAAAGTTATGGTTAGCACATAAATAAGAAAGTTACTCTAAATTCAAAAGCTCAAATTTACCATATGCAAAATTTGTCATATGAAGATAGTTGGAGGTTGTTTTGTGTCTACACATTTCCATATTATGTGAGAAATAGAGTGCCACTACAACAACTGGAAGAGGAGGGTAAGAAGATTGTAAAGTAGTGTAAAAAATTACCTCTTGTTATCAAAATGATAGCAACATCTCTGGCCAACACCACACTTCTCAACAAATGGGATTTGAAGTGCTATTGTCTTGAAGGAGCAGTTACTCCCATTGGTGACCCTCACCCTATCAACACTAATCCCTCAACCCTATACCCTCAACCCTTAAACCCTTAAACCCTCAGCCCTCTACCCTCTACCCTATACATTAAACCTTCAACCCTAATCCCTTGATCCTATACCCTAAACCCTTAATCCCTTAAACCCTCTACCCTATACATTAAACCCTCAACCCTAATCCCTCGAACCTATGCCTTAAACCATTAATCCCTCAAACCTTAAACCCTAAACCTTAAACCCTTATCCCTAAACTCTTAAAACTCTACCCTATACATTATACACTCAACCCTAATCCATGAACCCCTAATCCCTCAACCCTAATCCCTTAAACCCTAAACCCTTAACCCTCAACCCTTAAACCCTTACACCCTTACACTCTTAAACTGTTAATACCAAAACCCTCTACCCTATACATTAAACCCTCAACCCTCAATTATCGATCCTCTACCCTATACATTGGACCCTCAACCCTAATCCCTCGACATTATACCCTCAAACCTATACCCTCAACCATAATCCCTCAATCCTCAACCCTAATTCCTCAACCCTATACTCTCAACCCTTAAACCCTCAACCCCAATCCCTCAAACCTGTACCCTCAACCCTGAATCCTAATCCCTCAACCCTTAAACCCTAAAATCTCAACCCTTAAACCCTTAATCCCTCAACCCTCTACCCTATACATTAAATCCTCAAGGTCATCAATCCTCAACCCTCTACCCTATACATTGGACCCTCAACCCTAATCCCTCAACCCTATACCGTTAAACCCTTAAACCCTCAAACCTTCAACCCTAAACCCTAAACCCTCAACCCTTAAACCCTCAACCCTAATCCCTCAACCTTCAACCCTTAAACCTTGAACCCTCAATCCTTAAACCCTCAACCCCTAATCCCTCAACCCTAATCCCTCAACCCTAATCCCTCAACCCTATACCCTACCCCCTCAACCCTAATCCCCTAGACATATACCCTCAACCCTTAAACCATTAAACCCTCATCCCTGAACCATCTACCCTATACATTAAACACTTAACCCTCAATTCTCAACCCTCCACCCTATACATTGGATTCTCAACCCTTTAATCCCTCAATCCTATACTCTAAAACCTATACCATCAACCCTATACCCTCAACCCTCAACCCTAATCCCTCAACCATAATGCCTTAAACCATAAACCCTCATCCATCAACCAGTAAACCCGCAACCCTTCAACCTTTAATCCCTCAAACCTCTACCCTATACATTAAACCCTTAACCCTCAATTATAAACCCTCTACCCTATACATTGGACCCTCGACCCTAATCCCTCAACCCTATACCCTAAACCCTTAAAACCTCAACCCTAATCCTTCAACCCTCAACCCTTAAACTTTCAACCCTCAACCCTTAAACCCTAAACCCTCAACCATTAATCCCTCAACCCTCAACCCCTAATCCCTCAACCCTTAAACCATCATCTGTCAACCCTAATCCCTCAATCCTCAACCCTTAAACCTTTAAATCCACAACCCTCTACCCTATACATTAAACCATCAACCCTTAACCCCTAATCCCTCAACCCTATACCCTCAACCCTTGAGCCCTTAATCTCTTAAACCCTCAACCCTGAACCCTGAACCCTCAACCCTATACATTAAACCCTCAACCCTAATCCCTCATCCCTATAACTTAAACCCTTAATACATTAATCCCTCAATGCTTAAACCCTCATCCCTTAAATCCTTAATCCCTCAACCCTCTACCCTATACATTAAACCCTCAACCCTCGATTCTCAATCCTCTATCCTATACATTAGACCCTCAACCCTTAAACCCTCAACCTTATACATTAGAAACTCAACCTGAATCCCTCAACCCTATACCTTAAATCCTCAACCTTGAACCCTAACCCCTCAACCCTCAACAATTAAACCCTCAGCCCTCTACCCTATACATTAAACCCTCAACCCTAATACATCAACCCTATACCTTAAACCCTAATCTCTTAACCCTCAACCCTTAAACCCTAATCCCTTAAACCCTCAACCCTTAAACTCTAAACCCTTGAACCTTAAACCCTAAACACTTAAACTCTCAACCCTTAAAACCTAATCCCTTACCCTCAACCCTAAAGCCTCAACACTCAACCCTTAAACCTTAAACCCTCAACCCTCGACACTATACCTTAAACCCTAATCCCTCAACCCTCATCCTTAAATCCTAAACCCTCAACCCTAATCCATCACACCTCAACCCTTAAACCCTCAAACCTTAAAGCCTAATCCCTTAAACCTCAACCCTTAAACCCTCAAACCTCAACCCTAATCACTCAACCCTCAACCATTAAACCCTACATCCTCAACCCTTAAACCCTAAATCCTACAATCTACAACCTCAACCCTCAACCCTATACTTAAGCCCTAATCTGTCAACCCAATATCTTAAACCCTAATGGACTTGCACCCTATACACTTAACTTTCGACACTCAACCCTGAACATTATCCCTCAACCCTCAAACCTCTACCCTATACCCTATACCTTCAACCCTCATACTTATACCTTATACCCTCAACCTTAAACCCTGAACCCTATACCTTAGACACTCAACCTTGAAAATTATCCCTCAACTATAAACCCTCAACCCTATACCCTTAACCGTATACTTAATCCTTAATCCCTCAATATTGAACCCTATACCTTAACCCTAAACCCTACACCCATAAACCCTCATCCCTATACCCTACAACCTCACACTTACACCCTAAACCCTTAATATTGTTGCTCAACCCTATTCTTAAAATTTAAACCATACACTATGAACCCCTCACCCTATGCCTTATACCCTCAATCCATTTCATAAACCCTAAACCCAATATCCTAAACCCTAATCCCTATGCCTTACACACTTAATCTTATACACTCAATAAGTTGAATATTATTCCTTAATTATAAACCCTCAACCCTCTACCATGTACCCTCAACCTATTACTTAAGTGCTAATCCCTCAAACCTCAACTCTATACCTTAAACCCTAATCCAAAAACCTCAACCCTCACCCTTATATACCATGAACCCAAAACCCTTACATACATACATATGTAAGCATACATACATACATACAAACATACATAAATACATACATACATGCATACATATAAGCATACACACACACATACACACATGCATACATGCATGCATGCATACATACATAATACATACATACACACACACACATACATACATACATACATACGTACATACAAGAATACATACATACATACATACATACATACAAGCATACATACACTCATACATACATACGTACGTACAAGCATACATACACACATACATACATAAATACATACATAAATACATACATACATACATATATACATACATACATACATACAAACATACATACAAGCATTCATACATACATACAAGCATACATAAATATATACAAGCATACATACATACATACATATATAGATACAAGCATACATACATAAATACATACATACATGCATGCATACATACATAAATCATACATAAAGGCATACATACATACATACATACATACATACATACATACAAACCCTATAAATTTAACAAACTTGCACATAAACAAGTTCAAGCGAGACATAATGCGAGTGCGTTATAATATGCTTGTGTTATGTCAAGCTTGGGAAACATAAAGCAAAATTTTGTAAAAGGAAGCAAAACACAAAACAAGACATAATGCAAGCACGTTATAACGTGCTCATGCTATATCTTGCTTTGGGAATCCCCAAGCCTTAGGCTTGGATTTGCTTTGGATTTCCAACCCAAAGGCTTGAAGTGCCTTCCCAACACCTAAAGATGTGTTTTTGCATATTCTATAGGATCTCACATAATCTTGTTCGTGCTAATTGTCAGGTTTGCACATGTTTCAAGGTCGAGTAAATCAAACACCTGGGTAATGTTAAACTCTCTCTTAGCTATTTAACAATGTATTTTTTTCACATTCTGACAATGTTAAGGCTTTCATCTTTAATTTCTTTTGTTTGTGTGTCCGTTTTTTGTCAAAAACCAGTGTTTGGTATTAACCATTCATTGAAATTTCAACTAAATTACATTTTTATAAACTAGACTCCATTCTACACATATTAAAAAAAATTGATTAGTTTTCAAAAATTATAAGGGTAGTACGACCAAAATTCTATTTTTTTAGGATGTGTCCACTTTAAAAATTAGTAAAAAATTGAATATTCATTAAAAAATTATCAGAAAAATCAGGCATAAACTATATGCTATTAGTTAATTTCTCACTGAAGCAATTTTTAAAATACCAAAAAAAAGTTAACCTTTTGAGGGAGCCACAAAAGATGCTATGTTATGTTTTTTTTACAAAAAACAACACCAATTTTTGTGGCTCCCTTTTTTGAACTCCTTAATCTATATGATTTAAAAATAAAATAGCAATTTAAAAAGTAGACTTGGAGCGCTACAAACATTATTTTTGTTGTATCTTAAAATTTTAAGTGTAACTATCCTTAATTTCTCATCCAAGGTCAGTATTTCTTGATTTCAAAAAAAAAAGTGGCCATGTAAGACCCCTTTTTGGCCCCCCATCTCTTTGCACTTACTCTAAGCATTGTTTACATTTTGAAAATCACATACATGTTAGCGAAAAATGACACTTTTGGTCACCTTTTTATTCCTCATCTTAGTGTACACACCCCAAGACAAGAACATTAGTAATGACTTTTTTACTATTATGAAAGGCAATCAAGCTTCTAAAGTATATTATAAATGAATATCTTTGTTCAACATGCTATTGAGATAATGAACAATATTTATGAGTCCTAATACAAACTTTCAAACAAATTTTATCTTCCAAAAAATGATCTTGCACTTTCTTTCCTTTGAGAAGAGGAATCTTGAAAATAGTTTCGATTATGTCCAAGTCAATAGAAACACCCTTTTCAAATATGATATAACCCAAGAGCTTGCCTTTGATGACACAAAATATACACTTAAATTAAGATTTATTGATATCACATACTTTATGCACCTCTAACGTCATTCTATTAGGTCTTCTACATGGTTTGCTCTATTTTTAGAAAAGAAAGTAAAGAAAGTAAGGACAAATTTATGACTATAGACTCGAGCCTATGCAATGAGAGATAAATATTTTGATCTTAAGTTGAATATTAGTTTTAGATTCTCTTTTATAGATATCAAAGCATAGTTAGATTGTAGAGAATTCACTTGAATCACTTCTCCAATAATCAAACTAAGTACCATTATTTATATTTATATTTCCACATCAATTATTTTGTACTTTTTTAAATTTTATTTCTTTTATTTGTTTTCATATTTTGAAATACATATAGATCTTCAATCCCATCATGCCACCTAAAGACTATTAGTAAACAATATTATGGTAAAAATTTCATACATGTTCCCTTTTCTCTTATATTTTAGATCGACTTCAATTAGAGTGTCCCAAATGCAATGACTAATCTACAAATAACATATTCTTATATGAATTCAACTCAGGAAAACACCATATTTGTTAGATAGAAGCTATACAAAGTCATTAACTATCTAATATCATCAATTGTAAATACCAAATATTAGACTAGTCTTTAAACAAGGTCTCAATATTTTTTAAGGTAATTAAAATTGGATTACTCTATTTGTTAAATTTAATATTTGAAATCATATTTTTGAAAACTTTCTTTTAACAAAGAAACATCTTTGCAATTTCAATTAGTGAAGATTATAGCTTATGAAGCATACATTTTATGAAAGATTGCAAAATATTTAAATTATAAGAATAAGTATATAAGCAAGCCAACAATAAAATTGAATGTGTGGACTCAAACATCATGATGAAGATAAATATGCAGATTCCTTCATACCTATAAAATTCTTTATCTTGACCAAAAAATCATTAAAGAAAATTCCTTTTGTGGAAATTTGTCACTTGTGAATTGTTAAAAAGTTAAGTTTGAAAATTAGGACTCACAAAAAATGAAGTGGCCTTGCTTGCACTTTATGTAATTTGGAAGGGGTAATTGAGATTTAACACAACTCTATTTTACACAAATATATCACATGGGTGACATTGATCATTTCAACATATATTCTTGTCATGTGAGCTCCAAAACAAAGTTGATTCATGTAGAGAAAAACACATTTTCCTGGCTACCGACCCACTTTTCTTAACACTGTTATTCGAAAGGAGATATTTGAGAATATTCTCCAATAAAATTATTGGAGAGCAATATAAATAGTATATCAAACGAGCCAAAGTAATAGGACTATTCTAACACAAAAATAAAAAAGTGGAAATAATGAGAATCAAACTCAACAAAAGGTGATATATTTTCTTTATTTTTAAAAGTTTATTGTTTTTTTTCTTATGTTCTTAAAATTTTATTGCTAAGTGTTAATGTAAATGTAATAGATTACATGTTTTTTATTTTAATACTTAATAATGAGAGTTGAGTTTGATATTTGATTGTGATATACATGTCTATACAAAGGAAAGTAGATGCGTAATAACACTAGTTTAGAAAGCATAAAATGATAAGGAAGTGAATACATATGGATCTACAAAATTTATGAACCGCTTGATTCAAGTTGAGGACTATTTGTAGAGGTTATAAATCAAATTTCATTAGTTTTGGAGCTCAATATTTAGTGCAAAGAAGTGTTGTGCTCAATTTGAAGAAGACTTCCTTGATGTCTTGAAGATTGTCATAAATCAACTTCTAATCTAACTTAGTATGAAAAGCTCCCATGAATATGAATAAAAGAAAGGTAAAATAGTATACTGTATGTCACCAAACACCTATCCTAACACCTAATAACAAGAGTTAAGTTTTATAATTGGTTGTGATATACATATGTATACAAAGGAAAATAGATGCATAATAACACTAGTTTAGAAAGCATAAAATTGTAAGGAAATGAATACCTACGCACCTACAAAGATTAGAAACCATTGGATTCAAGTTGAGAACTATTTGAAAAAGATTAAAAACCAAAAATATCATAGATCAACCTTTGATTGTAGCATATTATAGAAAATTCTCATAAATGTAAATAAAAAATAAATTAATAAAATGTATGTCAAATGGAGAACTCTTATCTTATTTCAATTAAACTTTGGAAGAGTAAAAATCCAAATTCAAGATAAGAATCTTCATATATAAACACATGTTACCAGTTATATTTTGTAGTAACTGCTGGACTGCCTAGTTATTTCAATCAAATTAAAAAAACAGGGCTAGTTTCTCATCTTAATAATTCCTGCCCATCTTTGAACATCTTTATCCAAAGTGCACTGACAAAATTATATGGAGCGATTTACTATTAAATAATTCTGTTCTCTATAAACCGCAGAATAAAATTACGTGGCCTTGCGTATAATTTACACAATTTGGATGCGCTAATTGAAATTTGACAGCGCGTCTGTGCGCTCTTTTACATATAAAAGTACACTTTGAAAATGAAAACTCAAAAGAAAGTGAAATTTGAAAATGACAATTGCTACTGAAAATGAAAGTGGCGTTGCTTATAATTTACGCAGTATATTGATGATCATTTCAGCATCTGTGTCAGTGGGTCCCTTCATTGATGATCATTAACAGACCACTTGCCGCGCAAGCTCTGAAACAGAGTCAAGTCACAAGGAAGTGATGTTTGAAAATGACAACTCGTAATGAAAATGAAATGACGTTGCTTACAATTTACGCAATACAGCTGTAACCCATCAGTGATGATCATTTCAGAATCTACTGACAGTGGGTCCCTTCATTTCATCATTAACAGACCACTTGACATATGAGCTCTGAAACAGAGTCAAAGTCCTGCAGAGAAAAATATATCTGAGCGTGTTGCAGTGAATAGTTGGAGAAATACCTATCACCCTGTTCTAAAGCTTTCAAATTTTCTCTAGATTAGGTAATCAAAATCCAGATCAGTCTGAGTTGTATTTTCCATTCCTCTTGTTTTTGCACTTAGACTTCATGGCGTCGTCATCCTCATCCCACAAGCGTTCTTTCAGTGATTTTCAAAGGGAAACGCCCGCTGTATCTAGAAAAATATATGATGCATTCATTAACCACCGAGGCCCTGACGTCAAAGAAACTGTGGCTTTTGCACTTTACGATTCACTGGAGGAAAAGGAATGCCGGACATTTCTTGATGATCAAGAGCTAGAATTGGGAGATTCAATTTCCTCTGCAATACAAAATGCAATATACTGTTCTAGAGTGCAGATCGCCATCTTCTCACCACGTTATGCGGAGTCCTCTTGGTGCCTAGATGAGCTGCTTCTCATGTTGGAAACCAAGGCTCGCTTTATTCCCATATTTTGTGATGTGAAGCCTTTGGATGTTCGCTACCCTGACAAGGGACCTTATTCAGCTGCATTCGCTAAACACATAGAAAAGGGGAGATTAAGCAACGACAAGATTGGCCAGTGGAAAGAAGCCCTCCACTATTCTTCACTCATATCTGGCTACGAATTCAGCACATCTGATGAGTAAGGCTTGGCTTATTTTTTGCCGTTTAGTTCTTTCTATTCTGTTTAGGTTGTTTGCTTCCAACCTTATGATTCATTATTTACCCTCTCCATATTGATTTCGAACGCTTTTGGATTGTCATTGCCTTTAAAATTATCAGTAATGTCGAGATTCTGTGTACAAAGATTGCCTTGGCTGTGCAACAAGAGGCTGGGAAGACATCTAAGGGCTTCCCAACACATGGGGGAGCTGGAAAACATCAGAAAGGTCTTCATGCAGATGCAGAAGCGTCAACAAGTAGATCAGCACAGGTTAATAAATCTAGTCTTCTGCCCAGAGATTCACATCCAGTGGGTATAGAATCCAAAGTTAAAGACATGGTTGGCTTGTTGAAAAACCCAACAGTTCAAGTCATAGCCGTCGTTGGTATGGGCGGCTCGGGGAAAACATTTCTTCTCCAGAATGTCTACAAAGCCGTGAAATCCGAGTATGATTATTCTATTTGGCTCTCTATTTCTAAATCTTATTCTTTGAAAAAATTGCAACATGATATAGCCTCCTACATATGTTTAACAAAGGAAATTGTGAAAGCTGACGTCAGTGAAGGGAAAGCCGCAGAACTGATTCATGATCGTCTCCAAGGTAAAAGATCTCTTGTTATGCTGGATGATCTGTGGATTCTTGATATTGAAAATAGTCTGATTGATAGAATTGGTCTGCCAGCTGATAAAGAGTGTAAAGTTGTGGTTAGCACAAGAAATAGGCAGGTTGCTCTAAATTTAAGAGCACGAATTTATGATATGCAAAATTTGTCTGATATAGACAGTTGGAGGTTGTTTCGTGCCTACGCATTTCCGGACTGTGTGGGAAATAGATGGCCACTGCACACGGAAGCGGAGGGTCGGAAGATTGTAAAGCAATGTGGAAATTTACCTCTTGCTATCAAAACGATAGCAGCATCTCTGGCTAACACCACAGATCTTAAGAAATGGGAGTTCAAGCGCCGTCAACTCGAAGGAGTAGTTACTCCGGTTGGTGACCCTGACCCTGTCATGGAAATTTTGAAATTGAGTTATGACTCTTTGCCTGCATACCTTCAACCGTGTTTTGCATATCTTTCCTTCTTTCCCGAGGATGAGGAGATAGATCCTGAGTATTTGATATATCTGTGGATTGGAGAAGGATTTATCCCTGCAGGGGAGGTGCAGTGGGATATGGGCTGTGATTGGTTAGATCAACTTGCCCATTTGTGTCTGATTCAAGTATGTGAGAGAGATGAGACAGATGATAGTGATTGTGTATGTCGTGTAATCAAATTCTGTAAAATTCATGATTTGTTGCATGATTTGGCCATACAAATATCGAAAGAAAATCAATGTGTTTTTTCTGTTGAGGAAGTCTCTACACCTACAAGGCACTGGCTATAGCGGCGACAATTTGCACCGGCCCATGGATGTCTATGCCATGCCCTCCTCCTGCATACCCCTCTGACCGTCCGTGTGCTGCAGCAGGCCGTATTTGCACGGAGTTTTTGGTTTACGTGCCCAAAAAGACTGAAAGAGCTGGACAACAACGGATGGACGAACGGACGGTGGTTTTAAAAAAGAGCGCCAATTTTAAAGCGGGAAATTTGAAATTTGAAATGCTTCAATATCCCGTAGACCCATTTCAGAAACACCTTTTTCATGCAGGCAGGGAGGAATATGGCGGACAGCGTCTGCGATAGAAACAGGTATATTGATCTTGGGCTTTCTTTGCTGCATTAAATCGTAATGCTCTTCTCCTCCTCTGTTATTCCTTTCATTTTTTTTTGACAGGAGATTTGGCGCGCCATTTGCAAAATGTTGTTTCTCCTCCTCTGCCAAAATTGTTGCGACTGCTTTTAATGGAATCTGAAGGATATAATGTGCTTGTTTTTGGGTAAGCTTAAGAGAATGTACTCAGAGGAATCGGCGTTGTATACAGAATACAAAAGGGCAGATCAAGGTACACAAAATCTCCATTTCTCTATTTGATTATCTGATTTTTTATTGTTGTGGCATAATGGTTTTTTATGGTTGTGGCTTAATGGTGGAATGGTTTTCGGATCCGTATTTTTACATGTACTTCCAGCAATAGAAAGTTTTACATTTCGTGGAGCCAAATTCATAGATGGGTAAGAGGAGTTTGATTGCAAAGGACAGTATTGAGGGCATTCATAAAGAAAAGGATTCAGAAAATTTTCTGTACGCATGATGTCCACGAGGTTTAGCAGTCAGTTACAAGAGTATAAGAATGTAATATCAGAATATTATACTTCTCCATGGGCACGAAATTTGGAGCAATATTTAATGTGAATGTAACCTTGTCGTTAAGAGAAGATTGGATACCGTTGCATAGTCAAGGTCGGACATACTGGTATCTCTTACGACATAAGGAGGATCCCACATGATGAAGTCCATACTATTTTGATGTTGGTGATAATGTATAGTTGAAGGCCAAGAAATTCGAATCAGATTTTAGATCATGGATTAAGAGAGGTCACGAATTTATATGTTGCCAACATTAATCACCTTCTACTAGGGGAGAGGACCTAGTAGTTGTGCACCCTAACTTTGCACTTCTAATTATCCTACATGGAAATTTCAAATCACTCCCAATTTTTTACAGCAGCTTACTTGGCAAGTCCCCTACTTATAACTAAGGTTTCAAGGCCACATCATCAAATATGATGCCACATCAGCATGCTTTTTGTCAAGGTGTCCAAAAAGGCCCAAAAAAAAAGTGAGACCAATACTTGTGA
The DNA here is from genome assembly GCA_007258455.2 of Sequoia sempervirens. Classification (NCBI taxonomy): domain Eukaryota; kingdom Viridiplantae; phylum Streptophyta; class Pinopsida; order Cupressales; family Cupressaceae; genus Sequoia; species Sequoia sempervirens. The sequence continues at coordinate 18,023 of VDFB02332443.1, forward strand.
ATTCAAAGCATGTTTTATTGAGCACTGATGTGGAATCATATGATTGGTTGCTTTTTAGATCAAAGGAATACATTTTGTTTAATTATGGGTAGTCATTATCAACACTAACAACTTTAAAGTCACAACTATTGGTCCAATATTGATAAAAACATTGGGCATTATATAAACAACTACTATCACAACCATTGAAACACGCTCAAGTACTGGGTCCTCTCCCCTAGTCACCAAAATGTGGAGAAACAATATACCGGTTATATTCCATTGCTCCAACGTAGAAGTTGCTTTGTTTGTATTTACTAGCATACTTGTTTTCTTCCTCAATTGGAGGCTAATGAGGGTTGCAAAGGTATTTTCATTTTCCCATTGAAGAATTGGAGGATCTTATTTTTTTTTATTCCTTATTGTTTGGAGTTACTTTTGAAAGCAACACATCATTTGTCAAAGCAACATTTAAATCAATTTGAGCATTTATCTGTTTTCTCTAATTAAATTTGAGTATCCATATTTTTGAATGTATTGATTTCATTGTAGTTGGTTAGTTTCTTGCTTGCAACCAGCAATCGTTGGATCTGCAGTCATCAAAGTGGCACTATAGCACCTCAATCAAGGAGTATTTTCTGCTAGATCTTTTAAAATAGACTGGTGGTCTCCTTTATTTTATTTTCTGTTATTTTGTTTGTGTTATGTTATTCATGTTGGGCTCGTTTGTTAACATCTCTAATCATTAAGGCATTGGGGAATTTAAATCACTACAAGTTATGGTAATGTAGGAGAAACCTAAGGCTTGATATGGCTAAAATAGATATTAAGTGGCATTTTGAAAGAAAATAAAGTGAAGTCATTTTCTATGATATCATGCCAAATTATAGTGAATTCTTGTAGATTTAGGAAATAGTTCATATGATCTATTAATTCGGTAGGATCTAGAAAATTTGATTCTTCTTTGTTCTAACAGTAAAAATGAACATTAATATTTGACTTGAATTTTGTTGGGATTTCTTATTCACTTTCCTCTTTTTGATGATCAATGAATGTAGTTTGAATTGATAATACAAAAACATGTATATAGTTGATTCCAAAAGCAATATTTTGAATTTCTTATTCACTTATTTTATTTGTGGATCTATATAGGAAAACTTGTGGGCTTGCATATTGTTTTGGTAAGATTCTTTGACATGAACTTGATAAATTATTTTTAAAAAAATTCTTATTCAGCTATATAAATTTGATGTGGTTTTTGGATGTCTTAACAGGTTGACACTCCAATTTGGATAGAGGGAGTAGACTTCACACTTGAAAGCATTCAAAATATAAAGAAATCCTTGCTTGAGATTTAAGAGGAAAATGAGAACTCTCAAAATGTTGAGCACTTAGGAAGAGTAGTTATTATTAAAACTATTGTAAATGCATAAAAGATCTCATTGTAGAGAATAGATCATTGTTATTTAGTGTTTTTATCTTCCTATTAGAGGACCATCTTCCTCATTTCTATAATAAAAAAATTTATAAAATCATTAAGGATGACAATGCTTCCATGTAGCATATAGATTTTTACATCTATCCTATGTAAAATTGATGTTTTCAATAGATAAACTTTTCATGTACAAAATTTTATGCTCTTAAGAATAGATCAAATCCCTCTTGCCCTCTCTACTTTGTGTTCTCCCTAAAGAATCTCACTACATGGTGGCCAAATGTTTTGTTTTTTAATAAAATATAATTACTTAAAAGTTTCGATATAGTTGGTTGTGCTCTTGCTAGCATAAGATATTTTGTAGTGCTAAATATTACTAAAAGCAAAGCATGCACTTGAAATTATAAGATAGTTTATAGTGATATTACTAAAAACAAAGTATGCACTTGAAATTGTGCAACTACTAAATGACAAGTAAAGAAAAAATAATTGCCACATAACAAGTAAACAAAGATATCTCAAAATAAAAGTCCATAGCTTGAAGAAGAAAGCACGTAGGTAATTTAATGGACAAATAGAAGACTTGGAGCATAGAAATGTTATGGTGTAGGTAATATTATTGATCTAAAGCAACATGAAACCATTAGTGAAAAAAATAGAGATAGTCTCAATGTCATGCATTATTATCCAAAGTATTACAGAGAAGAAATTGAATTTCAAAAATGTTGGATTCACAAGATAGTGTTAATTCTTAATTTTATGCATCATCCTCAAAATATACAAATATATAGTCAAAACATACCTATATGGTTATAAATCATGTAAAGTATTAATAAGATGTGTATATTAACATAGTCTATGTAGCAAGGCAATAATAGTTGTAATATTGACAAAAGATGTGCCACAAATATTTTGGGTTCATCTACCAAATTATGTCATCATCATATGAAGGGAGGCATATACATTGTTAGAAGATAATGATGACACCCATATTAATCAGGTGTTGTATTTATGTTTTAGTGCTTTGCATTGATTAGCAAAATGAACTAGCACTTAATGATATACACAAGAGAGAGGTGTTGAATGATAATGCTTAAGATATTTCTTATTCACATGAGGAAGCATAATGATCAATTGAGATTCTAAAATGATGGATACGACATGTTTAGGGAGGTCACCATGATGTGTATATGATCATTAGTTATGTTTGGATGAAATGAAAGAAGATTGGTTACTTGATAGGGGCTTGCAAGAAATAGAAATTATTTTCAAAAAGGAAAAGGTAGCAAAGGGGTAGTGAGTAAAGAAAGTGGTCCAATGAAATGGTGAGGATTTGTGTCAATAAATGGTTGCTTGTTATAGGAGGAATATAAGGTTGAATTATACAATGCAAAATTCCTCAATATAGGCATGAACTTTAACATTTTGTCACTGTGCAAGCATTTTACTATGCATTGGTCTGATTAACTATTAGAAGCTGGTGCTTTCAAAAACATACCTGATTTGCATGTCCTCTCAAGTGTTTCATGGATACTTTAGGCCAACTTTATAATGTTAGTCTTTGTTGCGTTGGCATATTTTTGAATGAAGTCATTCCAAAACTATCCATTCATATATGAATGTACTCTCTGGGTCATAAACTGACAGGCTTCTTATTATTGCTTGTAAGATTTTGAAAGTTTTTGCATGTTGTAATGTGCAAGTTTGAAGATTAATAAATGCTAATTAAGGAGTTGCAATCTTGGCTTTGACTTTCTATTGTTGTTCACAAGCTTTGGAATTGGTCACAAGATGAGTGCAATGCAAGTGACAAGGTGTTATAATTTACCTCTGTTTATGCATGCTTGTGATGTTACTGTATCAGTCAATTGAGAATCTGAGAGTTTTATCGAGTTTATCATGTATATGCTCAAAATATGTTTTTAAGAGCTAATAAAGGGAAAATACATAAGATGAGTGAGATGATGATTTTTCCTCTGGACAAATGATAGAGAAGCAAAGCCCATGTGTTAAAAGATAAGCTAGATTAAGTGATGTGTGCTTTAAACTAATTGAGCTACAAGGTATATTGAAATGAAAAGTGTTTATCCAATGAAAGGTATAACCACAGTAAGCAAGGAAAAAACCAATAGGTCAACCTCCTAGAAATACCATTCTTTACACTCGTGGAAATTCCTAAGAACAATAATATTTAGACATGTACATGTTCTAGAATGATAATGTAGATTAGTTTTTTTTCATGCTCTAGTTAAAGTATTCCTCAAATGATTCTTTTATCCATTTCATAGGATTTTGTGAATGTTTATTGGATATGAGAGGATGATTAAATAAATATAATCGAATTCCTTGGAATATAAGTATATAGTATTAAATCACTCCAAATTTGAACCAAGTTGGATCAATGTGAGAAAGAAATAGTAAGGATTCAACCAAATTTTGAATTTAAATTTAAAAAATTTAGGGGTCAAATCCATAGGTGTAGGATCAATATTGTATGTATGTGATTGGTTTAGGACATGGAAGTAATAGTATCTAGGTAGAGAATGAATTTGTAGATATAGGTGACAATAAAGGGGATAATAAATGTTAGATATGCAATAATATAAGTTTTTACATGCTTCATTATTATATTAAATCTAAGAAAAACCTTGAGTACATCTTCATTGCCTAGTCATTAGGTTGTATCAAGTTGGTCTTTCTATTCAATTTGTGTACAAATGTTGTCTATGTACTATCTAATAAACCTTCTCCTTTGACAAAGTGAGGGATTCTTTCAAGATGGATTGTAGCACATATGTCTATCTCACTATTGTCACCTCTAGTAGGTGTCCATTCAAGGTCAGCACTTGAGAAATGATTTTCTTGGTTGGGAATGTCTTGCACATTTAGACAAATGAGTGATTCCCATTTATTCCGCCCACCCATTCTGAATAATATTAAGATGGTTAGTGGACCTCTATGTTGTTCAAATATGTATTTAAAAATTAAATCCTCTGCCATAAAGTCAAGAATATATAAACAAACATGGGAATATTATCATCCTAAAATTCAATCAAACCCCAATGAATTTACAAATAAGATCATTTCTCTAAAAAACGCTTTTACCACAAAATCAATTTACAAATAAGATCATATGGGACAATGTTCTGATTTGGGATGATGTTTAGATTTTGCAAATGTATATGTTGGCATGATTTAAACTACATGATTTGTTCCCACAACATAATTTTTACATTAACATGGTTTCTTAACAATGGCATCAATGATTCAAACCAAACATTCAATTATTTTATATGATGACTTTAATCCATTGAGATAACACATTATTACTTGGATAAATTTGTGAAATTTCTTTATACACTAACACTCATAAGCCTAGGTTTGTAAAGGAAGCTATTGGTATAAATGATGTAGATTCTTGGAAAGCAGCTATTGATGAAGAAATGACAACATTAATAAAAAAAGTAACACATGGGAGATTTATTATATTTTCCAAATGGAAAAAAAATGTTGGATATGAACATATGTTCAAGATTAGTAAAAGATAGTAAAAAAAATGAGGCATTGGTAAAAGAAGCTAGTGATATTGATAGTAAAAGATCCATTAGTGATAGGAAAAGGTGTCTCAACTTTACATTCCTAATGCTCATTTTAATATATTTTCCATGCACTTGCTATTTCATATTCTAGTGAATTTTATTCTTGTGGGAGAGCTTAAGTGAATTTTATTCTTGTGGGAGAGTTTAAGTCCTATGTTGAGGATCCTATTTTTTAAGTGATTTTTTTGCCTCGCCACTTTTAGGTGGCATAGTTTGGCCATGTGTCAACAATTTATGTTGTGTGTCAATTCATGATGAAGATAGTTACATATAACAAATTTTATTGTGTGTAAGAGAATATAAGAGGGAGTTTACATTGGAATCTTGATTAGCATTATGATATAGGTTGTTACACTTGTCATGGAGCATCACTTTGAATTTTGAATGAGAACAATTGGGGCACCTAAGTTTGGGTGGTCATATATGACAAGGTATGAAAATGCAAGAGGTATTTAAGGAACATGCTAAAAATAGTTAGGAAGACCAAGACCAAAGAGAGGCATTGGAATTTGAACCCAAGAAATTAATGCATGTCTCATGTGTTTGCAAGTAGTTTCCCCAAACCATTCATGGTTTATATTTTTTACTTCATCAATTTATTATTGCTTGGATTTGTAGTATGTATTATTGCTTTTAGGTACTATTATGTTATTTTGGAACCCACTCTCTTATCTTTCTTTCATTGTAAAATTTAGTCATGGCTTGTAATCAACACTTGTCCTTGGTCTATGACTTCCTATATAAAATATCTTCACATGTTTTCAAAATTGGTTGCATCTTTTCCATTAATCCTTGAGGAAATTATATTCTTTTAACAAAGAGATGGTGCTCCACACCCCATGGATACATATTGGTGTAATTTTCCTAACTATTTAACTAGTGGAGTCCTATTTACATGTCAAGTCTACTTAGGTCCTAGGAATATTCAAGTCATTTAGATAAGATTTTATATTTTTAGGTTTTATTAAATATTAGTGTCTTAGGTCATTTAATGATGGCTCATGTCATTTAAAATGACACAAGTCATTTAATTTTTTTCCATTTGTAACTTCATCACACATTGTCTATATAAGCAAGGTCGTTTTACACTCTTGTAACATACCTCATCATCATCAGAATGAGGTATTCGAAAAGGTGTTACATGAAGCTGGGCTTGACCTCGAGTGGGCTAAAGAACATTGGGAATACAACAAAGGTTATATCCAATTAATGACTAATAAAAATATGTCTGTCGAGGAACTCGATGTGGAAAAAGTTAAAGAATATTTCCATAAGAAGATGGAGGAAAGTGCAATGGATGACATATCTCCGCTCTTCATGGATTTTGTTGCTAGGGAATTCACTCGATCAAAAAAATGGTGGAAGCTATCTTGAAATGTACCAAGCATGGAGAAGAGATGGCTGGTAGATGCCTTCTTAGTTCATACTTTTGGTTGTTTGTTGATGACATTCAATTGTGTAAAGTTAGCCTAGACTTAGATTAACAATTGCTCTAAATTTCTATTGTTTGTTCATGCTTATGGTGAATGAATAATTGAATATCTACAGTCCTTTGAAGCTTCCACAAATTTCATGAGACTGTGTAGTAATTTGGTTAAGTGAAATTTTGTTTAAAGAAGGTTGTCCATAGTAAAATCCTCCATGATCACTATTCATTGTTGAATTTCAGGTCTAGGAACCTTCTCTCTTCCTTGCCCTTTTCCTTTTTTTTTTAATAAGTAACCTATGCTAAGGTTCATTGCACAAATTGTAAAGCCAAATCTTAAGCTAAAGATAGAAGTTCAAATTGATGTTCGAACTTGCAGCAAATTGCACACTAATTTCCCACTTCGAAGAACTCCATTTTGTGATCCTACTTCCTTCCAGCCTAACTTCGTGAGTCTGCCCTATGATTACCACTTACCAGAAAAATAACATGATAGTATATGTATATCTAGGAATCCCTTTGGAATAGGAGGTCATATTTTATATATGTAGAAGTTCTTTTGGATAAATAAATCCTCTCCTAGGCTAGATGAATTCAAGCGGCCAATAAAATTATCCTAGCTAGACATTTTTACACATCCTCATCATGGTTTCCTTCTAAATCATGCTATAACCAATTGACTATTTTCATCATAAGTTTCTTATGGGCTAAGTAGGAAATGAAAAATGGGTGCCAATTTCTTCATGAAAACACTATATCCAAGCTAAAGATCAAGGTGGAATGGGAATTATAAATCCTTACACACAAGGAACATTTCTAGTGGCAAAATAGATAGTAAGATCCTTACATGGAGAAACCTCTTGGGGATTTAGTTTCAAATTTAGACTACCATAACATCTTGAGCTTGGTCTTCTACTAGTTGTTAAGATAAAATTCTCCCAGCCTCATATTTTAAACCTTAGGATTTGAAGCAATTTAAAAGCATCTAGAAATATTTCCAATCAAAGTTTCCAGGCTTTGTTGGAAAAATTAATCCCTTAGACATGGTCTCTATTTAACAATTTCATCCATTTAGTAAAATAGATTGGTAAAACCTAATTTGACAAGCCTCACCCTATGTAAGAATTTATGTGGAAAGTGTTTGTTTAGGAAAGGGATACAAACATTTAAGGATATATGGGATGTCTTGTATCTCAATTGGAAAGATGGTAATATTCTCCAATTGAATAGCACATCTCTAAGTCTCAAATTTAGTATATTAGATCACTTATACTAGGTTTGTGACTTTATTAAATACTAGTGATGGCCTATTGGTAAAAATATAATTCATCTTTTGCTTGAAGCTATTTATAAGAAGCTTCTACTTCCCTCTTGCAATGATGTAAGGTTGAATATCAAATGGAAAAGCTCTCACTCAACCACTAAATGGTATAAACTTTGCCTCACCATTTGTAAATCAAAGGTGTTGGTGCAAGCTCAACTTCTTGTTTGGAAACTTCATCACCATCATCATCTGATTGGAAATCATCTACATTTCTTTCAACCCTCTCCATTTTTTGTTCTTCTTTTGGAAAAATAAGAAACCTTCAAACATGCTTCTTGATATTGTTCCCATTCTAAAATCCTTTTTCAAACTCTCCTTTCAACCTTGCCCTCAATTTTCCTATGAAAATTTCATAGTGACCTGCTCTCTTAAGCATCAATGTGTCCTTCCATGTCATACATGAGTCATGCCATCAAACTATTCTTTTATATATTTGGAAGCAAAGTTGTTTTGCTATCTGTTCTAATAGCACCCTTTCTATGGGAATTTCCATTTCAAAATTTTAACATTCTTTTATAGGTGGAAAATTTGGTCAAAATTTTACAGGAAACCTTGTAGTCCAACATGAAACTTAAAGAGTAAATAGGCACTATTCATGATCAATTGGCTACTACTACAAAGAAAAAAGATCAAAGATCAAGTACTGTCTACAGTAGATCAAAGATCAAGTTATGTAATTTCAGCTTGATAGTAAACTCAGCCTGAGTAGATATAATGTATAGTTTATATATGTAATAGTCGTTAGTGTAGCCTTGTGGCTCAAATACGAGACTTTTATTTTGTTGTATCTCTATTTATTATAGCTACTTTTGTAGCTCCATTCTTGTAATCTAAATTGCTTTGTTGAATAAAAAGATTTTTTTTTTTGAAAAAATATACACAATGAAGAATATATCAACTAAACAAACATCTTGTAGGTCAGTGACATCCAAACTTTGATTAACCACTTGACAAATAGATTTGACATGTACATATAAATTCACTATCTATTTAAACATTTGAATGATAAAAAAATATTATAACCAATATCATATGTTTTGAAAACTTTCTATAATATTTTTTAAAAAATATCTATCAATTTATTATATTCAATTATATTCAACAAGCCCCCTATATGTCATTTGTTCAACTTTAATTTTATCTATAAAATTACTAACTTTGAAAAACGTATTTAATTTATGCACCTTTAATAAAATTACTATTCAACAAGCCCCCTATATGTCATTTGTTCAACTTTAATTTTATCTATAAAAATTACTTAACTTTGAAAAAACTATTTAATTTATGCACCTTTAAATATATTTGTAAAGGTCGTTTATTTTCATCTACAATATTATTTAACAAATAACAATAATAAAAAGAATATTCAGTGCTTGTATGTCAATCGAGTTGCAACGCAAGCTAAATATTTTTTCAGAAAAACACATGCTCACTCAAAAATATATTTAGAATTTACACAATATGATACTAAGTAGTTAGCTTTCCACGTTTACAAAGCTGGGCCGGTGGTATCCAATCGCCATCATCGCTGACTTGACATAACTGTTTCGAGCACGCCTTTTCAGCAGACACGATGGTCACGGCTGGTCACATTTGACAAGTTGACAACGGTACTTGGATGCTACGAATAGCAGACGCCGCAGACTAGTGGGTGGCATACAGACTAATCATTGGGAGTTACTAGCAGCGGGTATGTCAGGGATGGCAGGCCATGGGATGGTCATCGATGCCCATCGGTGCAAATTGTCACCAGCACTGGCTATGGAGGCCACAATTTGCACCGATGGGTCGATGGGCATCCGATGTCCTGCCATGCATGACAGACCTGCCACTAACAGTTTGTTATTAGCCCGTACCCACCATATCCATCGCATCCAAGTCCGTTGGTAGAAACCAAAAATTACAAGTTGGATATTAACGCGGGATGCGCCAAATTTATGATTTAGTTAACATAAATTATAACTAAATTAAATTATTTTTTTTTTCAAGAAAACTTGATTTTAATATATTTTTATTATAAAATATCTATTGATTTTTTTTAATTTATATGAATTTTTATTATTATTTTTAACTATTATTTTTCAAAAATTTAATAATATTTTTATATCTTCTTTATTTTTTACTTAATATAAATTAGAATTAGAATTAAATATATGTAGTTTATTTTTTAAAAGAAAACTTGATTTTAATATATATTTATTAAAAATATTTATTGATTTTTTATTTATATGAATTTTTATTATTTTTTTAAATGTTTTTCTTAGTAAAATTTTTAAAGTTTCTTTATTTTTTAGTTAGTATAAAGTATAACTACATTAAGTACATTTCTAATATTTTATCATCTTTTACATTAAAGTTATGTATGAGTTTAGAAATATAATGACAAATTTTGTCAATCCTTTTCATCTAACTTTAAAATATGTCTTTAATCTTTTCAGATGAGTTAGACAATAGCAATTGTGCATCATACTTTTGGGTTGACCCAAAGAGATAAAATTGATGGGTTTTAAACTTAGATTCATCCTATAAAACTATAATTATATTAACAAATAATTAACATACAAAAGTTACATTATGCCAAGAACATTTATTTAAATCTAGATTGAAAAATATATAAAGGTAAAAATTTGATAATTAGAATAATTTAAAGTATTTATTGATTTTTATTTTACAATTCATGAATATCAATATTTTCTCTCATAACATTCTATTCATCATCAACCCTTTGAAATTACACAATTCAATTAAAAACTAATTTATAAATTGTAAAATAAAAATTGATATTACATCCAAAAATATCCAATTTTAGTTATAATTTATATTAACTTAAAAATAAAGAATTTATAAAAAATATTATTAAATTTATGATTTAAAAAAAAAAATTAATAAAAATTCATATAAATAAAAAAACCAATAAATATTTTGTAATTAAAATATATTAAAATCAATTTTTTTAAATAAAAAAATTACATATATTTAATTTTAGTGATAATTTATGTTAATAATATATATATATATATATATATATATATATATATTTATTAAATTTTTTAAGAAAAAATATTTTAAAAATAGTAAAAATTCATATAAATAAAAAATCAATAAATATTTAGTAATAAAAATATATTAAAATCATTTAGAAAAAATAAAAATAAACTACATAAAAATAAACTACATATATTTAATTTATATTAACTAAACATAAAAAAGTAAGCTGCAATGAACGCACTGTCAGTCTGACAAATACGGGCAGGGGTGCATTTTGTGCAGGTGATGGTGACAGCTGCAGTAGGACGAAAGAGTTGGACAGCCGCAGCAGGACGGAAGAGTTGGAGTCAACGCCAGACAACAGCAGGTACAGGTACAAACCGTTAGCAGTGGCTTGCACGGGTGCAGGCATCGGATGCCCATGATGCCCATCGGTGCAAATTGTCACCGGCATAGACATTGCCCACATACAAGTGGTGCCATGGGCCCGTGTCGGATTTTACTGGCCAAGAAAGATCTCTGGGACTTGTCACAGAGCCGTCCTGTTTATCTCCGTACACTTTCACTGTCTCAGAATGAGAAGATTACAAGCATTCGGGAAGACTGGTTTACCACAATGAGAGGACTGCGCGTCCTAGATTTGAGCTCCACAAACATCTCTACATTGCCTGCATCTGTTGGAAAGATGATCCTTCTGAAAGTTTTGAATTTAAGGGGCACAATGATAAAGGAGGTACCGGAGTGTGTGAGACATCTGAAAAGTCTCTTGTTTCTTGCCTTCCCTGACAGGTTCAGGTCATTACCAGTATGGATAAGTGAACTTAGATGCCTTCAACATTTAGAAGGCCCAGGAGGCCGAGGAAATGGAGATTATGGTAGTTGCATTTCAAAGGGAATATCAAAGCTGGCCTTTTTGAGAACATTGCGATTAGAGTTGGACCTGTCCATAGAAGAGGGCGAATTCTTGAGGTTAGACGATTTGGTCAATATGACTCAGCTTCAGGAACTACGGTTAGCAATTAAGCATTTGATGCAGTTGAAGAGCATAGAAGAAGGGATCCTTGCGCAGCTGGTGAAGATGCGTCGCTTAGCAATCTATAACTGGTGGTCGAAACTGGAAAGGAAGTTTCCGCGGTTTCCGGAGAAAATGAGAGCAATGAAACATCTGGAAAGACTTGAACTACGGAGGTTTGAAGTGTCAAGTTGGATATGTGAGTTGGCAAATCTGAGGGAATTGTGTTTGTATTGGTGTGATTGTGGTGATTATCCGGAGTTACAAGAAATGCCCAATCTAGTGACGTTGTGCATGTATGGGAATTCGTGGACCAGAGAATTGCCAAAGGCATTTGGGAAGTCGGGAGGGTTTCCACAACTCCGCATCTTGCAAATTGTATCTTTCTATTCATTAGAGGAGTTGTCTGAATTGGAAGTGGGAGCGATGGCTCATCTCAAGGTATTGGATTTATATGATTGTCCAAACTTGAGGAAAGTGGAGGGATTGGAGCGGTTGAAAAGTCTAGAGCAGTTAACACTAGGTTACCGAAGCGTAAGCTTAGATCATGACCCTACGGTTGAAAGGTGGGAGACATTAGAGGAAGGTGGAGAATATTGGAATAAAATTAAAGCAATAAATCCTCATGTAACTATAACAATACTTAAATGTTCTAATTTTCTGTAAAAAAAAATTAATGAGAAAGATTTTTTAAGAAGATATAAGGAAATTTATTATTGTATAGAATTAATAGTCTTATAGAACATATTTCATATTTTTTAAAGGCATGTGAACATAATTTTATCTCAGTCAAGTGTAAAGATTGTGAAATTTATTTAATGTTAAAATGATAGTTTAAATTTGTATTGAATGTGATATTATTTGCAAATGTGATATGATTTAAATATTGTAAAATAAATAATTAAAAACAAAATTAATTCATGTTAATTTAATAAAACATATATGTATAACTATAAATTAATTTAGCTTAATTAACTAATAGTTATTGTGGGCAAGATAAATTAATATTGCTTTAGAAAATTAGAATGAAATGTAAGGGTAATTAGCTTAAGAATCATAAATGAATAACTTTAATAAGTATTTTAGAATTGTTTTATGGAATATAAAATTATATGGGAATGCGACATGACTTGTATATTGGTAATGACAATTTTTTTAAAAATTTAATTTATGTTAATTTACTAAAATATATATGTATAATTATAAATTCAAATTAATTTAATTAATTAATATTTTTTGTGTGTAAGATAAATTAATATCAGTTTAGGAAATTAGAGCTATTTAACTTAATAACCAAATATGAATAACTTTAATGAGCATTCTAGAATTGTTGTATTATTACATTAGGAATGGTTTCTTCTCTATTTATATATCACCTCAAATTTTATGAATGACACATATATATTTGGGATGATTTTGCATCCTATATCACTTTTGTGTCTATAAATTTATCTTTTCTTGTGCATTTTTTTTTATCATATTCTTATTATTCTTGTGCTTCTTTTTGGATTGACAATATTATGTAAATCTTTAGAGGGTTTCGAAAGTTGCTAGGGACACATTCTCTATTAGGACATACAATCATAACTATTTATTCCTAATTAATTAATTTTGTTTTAATGTAGGATTAAAAAAATAATAAAATGCATATGCATTGTAAATTGTCATTTTTGTCAAGTAAGTTCATTCGATATGCATGGGAATTATCTTCACTAGAACTACTTCAAATAGAGGTTTTAATATAACAATGAGTTAAATTAATGAATTATATTGTCTTAAGCATTACTCTAGGAGGTTTCCTTGTCTAAGACACCAATAATATATTATAATGTGATTATTAATTTTTCAATTCAATATTGTTCATTATATTCTTATTTACATTTTTTTATTTCATGTATTTGGCTAAGTTGTTACAAGAAATGTAAAATTTTTCCTAGTGGAAAGTCAAGGTAATCTTTTTTTCCTCTTTAGCTAATTGTCTTATTATATTCTCTCTTCAAGATGATCACTTTCGTACATATAAATTTGACATTAGTTTTTCACCACCTTAGGTTCCCTCTTTTGATGGTGAACACCTGATCTAAGGAAATAGATGTAGTAGTAACCGCTAACTTAAGAGAAAACTTTCACTATTGTGTTTTTGAAGGAATACTCGAGACTATTGATAGGGGGCTCAATCAGTGGTGCACAAAAGAAAAGCAATTAAACAACTTTTGAAAAACACAAACTTCAATGGAAACACATAAGAATCACCAAGACTCAAGTTTTATAAGTGGAAAACCCTAGAAAGGGAAAAACTATTGTGTGAGTGTTGGTTGGGTTTGAAGAACCAATCCAATCCAGGGGGTGAACCAGCGGTGCACAAAATCAAAGCAATTAGACAACTTTTGAACAACACAAACTTCAATGGAAACACATAAGAATCCCCATGACTCAAGTTTTATAAGTGGAAAACCTTGGAAAGGGAAAAACCACTGTGTGAGTGTTGGTTGGGTTTGAAGAACCAATCCAATCCTCACAATTTGTTCACCATTAGGTCTCATTGAATATAGTATGTCTACGAGCACCAACTCCTTATGAAAAATAGGAGCACCAACTCTAGTGAGAAATGAAAGAAAAATTACAAAACTTACTACTTTGTTTATAATATGCTCCAGATAATCAATTTCACTTGTTGGGTGATCCCACAATATTGGTTTACAATTTTTGGCTAAACTGAACATTGAACTAATTTTTTTTAACTAAATCTCCACTTTTAGGAACCTATAGCGGTTAAACTGTGAGGAATTTGAAGATGATGCAAACTAGTGATCTTACTTTGGGCAATAAAATATAAGTCTTTAACCTGTCTAGTTGGTTACAACTAAGAGTAGGGGTTGGTTGTACATCCATTCAACAAGCAAATATAACATAAAGATAACTCTGCATTGATGGCATTCATAAGACATAAACCCTAGGTATTTAAGGCTCTTAGGGTATAGTATAGTCTTAGAGTTTAAGATATGAGCTTAGTGTTTTAGGTTATAAGGTATAGAGATTTCAACAACCAAAACCCTAAAATTGGATTACCACCATATTATTTTGACATTTATAAGTCTCTAAAATAGATAATAAGAAATAGAAATAATGCCAACTTTTTGAAAGGTAATAAACAATAACAACCCTAATCCTCATAAGAACACCTAGAGAGGTCAAAAACAATCTTTGGCAATGATCACTTTGCAACATTTTGAGGAAAAATTAACAATGCTCAATGATAATGATTCTTCAAGTCTATTATGTAACAAATATTAATAACAATCCTTGACCATGTCTTTTCCCATTTCTTTAACTTTATCAATCATATTTTTATGCAAAACTCTTCTACTAAATACTTGATTTATGAAAGATGACAACTTGTGATATGATGAAGGATTCTTTGTTGGAACACAACAATCTACTAAGAGGGGGGGTGAATTAGTAGATCCTTTAAAAAAAGCCCTAATAGGTTTTAACAGATTAATTATTTTAACTCTTTTAGTGTAAATTAAAACATCACAAGTAGAGATAAAATCATGCATATACAAAAACACATAACACAAGATATACATCGAAAACCCAAGATGGAAAAAACCACAATGAGAAATGCTACTAGGAGCTATTGTCCTAATCCAACCTCATATTCAAATTTTTTGTTGCAAATTTTAAGAGCACCAACCCTAAGGAGACACCGATCCCTTGGTTTTAGGAGAACCTACTCTAAGGAAGCACCCACTCCCTACTTTGAGCACCTACCCAGATATTGATGACACCCACCAATCAAATTTACAATATAAGTTACTATAATTGGTTCAATAGAACATGGTTCAATGTCACAACCTAATTTTTAACTACTCAACACCTTATTATAGCTTTTGCAACCTAGTTCTATGCTCTACACATGCTTTGTTCTACACTTTGAGATAAATCCTGATTAAGACCTACCTTTTCTTTGGGTTCTACTCATTTGTAACACCTTTGCACTCCCTTTTTTCTTTAGTTCATTCTTTGTCTACCTCAAAAGACTCACATATACACTACTCAGCTCTGTTGCGCCTTTTCTATTAGTGCATTCTTTGTCCACCTCAAGAGAATCATAAATGTTCTCTACTGCATACACTCTCTTCTCTCTGTTATGCAACCACTTATCCAAATTCTGATTTTCCCTTTTGTGATCATCATCGACCTGCAACCTTTGCCTTTATATTTGCACACTATATAGATCTTTTGCTAGAGTTTGCTACATATCTTCTCTTACAAGCCATCAAACCATTGAGTCACACAATTACTTATTCAGAGTAAGAGAGTTTTCTATTTCTTGCATACTAAAAAGCAATGGTTTCAATCTCATTTAATACATGTCCTCCGTATAAGATCAAAATATAATTCTCTGCTGCCTACATATTTGTGTCATTGATTTGATAATCTTATTACCAATAAAACTAGTAGCTAGAGTGGTTGCACCAATTAAATTTTCTCATAGAGTCAATTAGCAGTTGAAACCCTCATTCACACTATCATATCCATTGAGGATTCTCATTTTAAACCTAAGTTTTTGATCTATTGATTTCACACCATGATCCGTTCATTCAAATTCATCAACCAACTTTAAAACATGACCGTTAGATTAAGTGGCTATCATTGTATGCAACTTACTGAGCGCAGGGTCCATAAAGACATGTGTCACAAGTCCACTATCCTGTGAACTACATACAATGGCCCACCAAATCTTTAGCGGGCTAGTGGGCTAGTGCCATCTGTCATCCTCGTTAGTATCGTGCAATTCACAACAACAACGTGAATTGATAATTGATCAATCATTCTCTGCCACCTATTTGCACACAAAATCTTCCATTCATGTCACCTCATACTTTATCTGTGACAATATGTTGTTAGGTCCTAACACTTTAGTGAATAAACACATCAATATATCGACCGGGCAGTGTCCAATGACTATATGCAATAAAAGACATCTCAACTTCTCCCTCTCTAGTTTCCTAAATACTAACCAACTAAATAAGTTCTATGCTAAGGGGCCTCTAATCTTGAAAGCAGTAAATCATCTATCAAGAAAGTAGAAAAATGACTCAAACTAGAAAATAGAAAACTAAGAATCTAAAAAGCATTACCACTAAACTAGAAAGCATGTAAATGATTAATCTAAAGAATGGATAAATTGCTAAAGTAAAACATGTAAAGAAATTAGGAAACATTTATCTAATGCAAAAGATAACAAGCCAACTACTAATCGTAAAACAATTAATTAGAATCAACTAAAGAAAGGTGCTTTGAACATTCAAATGTTAAGCTCAAAAACTACGTACTTAGTTGCATCCTGCAGGCTTGACACTAATAGTATAACATATACTTATGAAAGTGAAATGCAAATTCAATTGTTATATACTAAAAGAAAATGCAAAATAGGAAATGTAATACTTATCTATCTATTTATAACCCCCGAGTGGCCAGCTCTTAGGCATGTCTATAGCTACTTCAGATCACATGCACTAGAAAATCTCTAAGTTACTTCATTCCAAAGACTTCATTCACATTGCTCAATAATTCAAAGAGTGGCGAGAAAACTCATTTTTATTCATATGTTAGTTTTTACTCAAAAGATAGATTGTCAGCATAATGATAATCTTCTTCTCTATTCATTATTTGTAACAATTACATATTTATATGAAGAGAACTAACAAATTTCTACTTTCCAGTTAACAGAGTTGTTGATGTGTTTTTTATGCACTTCTCAACACAGGTAATGCATAGGTGCATCACCTCTCTTGAAAGACAATCTTCCACAATCAGATTGCAGAACACTATCCCAAGGTCTCTAATGTTACCTCTTGACAATGCTTGGAATATCTTAGTTGATTTATGTAATTTTCTGGAATCACAAGGTAGACTTACAGATGAGTTACAAAGTGTGGGAATTTGGGCTTGCAAATGCAGTTTGAAAGTGGTGGAAGTGAATAAATAATGGTTGTCCACTCAAAACAACAAGCTGAAACTCATCAAGTTCATCTGATTTAGCTTCATAGCAATGCTTTGGATCCTACTCTAACCAACGATTAAAATAAACAACAAAAGGAGAAGGGTTAAGAAAGCTATTCTAATCCTAAGCTATGAATGAACAGTAACAATGGTTGCTGCTATAGTAGACAGGCTTCCTAAATTGAGTTTTTATTAAGCAAGAGAAACCTATAGCTACACAAAACCAATGCAATCTTATAAGGTCTGCTAATTTTCAAATTACACATACACATCATAAACATGCAATTGAACTAGATTGCAACAATGACATAAAGAAACCCAGACTAACTTTTCACAACAACTTGTCATCAACAAGTGCTAAAAGTATGGGCTAGAAGTTCATCAAATACTATAACAACAACACCATCATGACAACCATTCAAGAAACTAATACTAAAACTACTATGGAAGGTAGAACCATGCATTCAAGATGAGAAAACTCAAAGAGAACATCCATAAAATCATGCAATGTTGTCTTCTATTGTTGCAAATGATTTTTACAATAACTCTCCAACCTTTTCAAATGAGGGGCAAGCCCCTATTTATAGTTTTCCAAAGCTCAAATGAATGGTTAGGATTAATTCACAATGAGTGGCCCAGATTTGATTTACATTAGGGTTTCACCTACCCCCTATATCCAGCAATTTTAAAATACATCTTTGTCTTTTCCCTATTTTGTCATCTAGTGCCCAGGTGTTGTAGTTTTTTCATTTAGCTGATTGCCCCTTTTACTGTAGCTGGAACTGCATGAAAGTTGCCTTCTTACTTGATGTGTTTGCAGTGTTCTTCATTGGATCAAACATGCCCATTGACGACTGGCATCAATGGATTGGTTGCCCCTGATTTTGGTGGACAACTCATCATTATCTAGTGAAAAGTAGGACAACTCCCTCATGTCTTCTTCAAGGACACCTCCCTTGCATTTTTGTCATTGAATTCCTTGGCACGGGCCTTCTTCTAACACTAACCCTGTTGGTGGGTGCTAGGGGGAGAGGCGAACATGAAATGAATGGTGATAGGAGCTAAGCACATTCCTTGTTCAACTTTCTTAATGGGTCTCCTCGACGGACCCGCGGTAGGCTTCTTGAATCTTGCATACATGAAATGTCATAAGTGCTTTCATACACAAATCAAGGAAAATGATAGTCAAATCTTGCAAAATCCTTGTTAGATCCGTCCATGCATAATCAAAAGATCATAATATTCATATTTGGAGCTCATTTGGACCATAAACATCAATGTGAGCCCAAGGGGATGGGTAGCAAACGAGGGACAACAAACCGGAAGGGAAGTTCCTAGACCTCACAAAACATAGAAAAACCAAGATTTTTCAATTATAGTGCATGGGAAAAGGGGAAGGAAGAGTGCCCAAAAAAACTTCCTTAAGATTGGACTCATTTGAAAAAATTAAAAGCTTGGAAGGGGAAAGCCGAAGGGTCACTACCCTTTTGAAAAGGAAATGAGCACACAACGGCCTGGAGGGAAAGTCCCAGACGGCGACGAAGGGGTGGAGTCCCAGAAATGGCCACGGAGGGACGGAGTCCCAGAAATGGCCACGGAGGGGCCGGGATTCAGAGCCTGAGTCGTCGAGGGTCCACGGATGTTCAAAATGGCCACAGAGGGACAAAGTCCTGTAAACGGCCATAGAGGGGCTGAGTTCTAAAGACCGGGTCGCCGGGGGCCAATGGATGTTCAAAACGACCATGAAGGGATAGAGTCCTAGAAATGGCCATTGAGGGGCCGCGTTTCAGAGGCCAGGTCACCGAGGACCGACGAATTTTCAAAACGGCCACAGAGGGGCTGAGTCTCAGAGGCCAGGTCATTAGGGCTTGATGGATGCTCAAAATTGCCACGAAGGGTCTGTGTTCTAGAAGCCAAGTCGCTGGGGGCCAACGGATGTTCAAAATGACCATAGAGGGATGGAGTCCCAGAAACAGCTACGGAGGGGTCGGGTTCTGGAGGTTGGATCGTCAGGGGCCAACGGATGTTCAAAACAACCACGGAGGGGCTGGGTCACCGGGGGCCGCGGATGTTCAAAATGACCACAAAGGGATAGAGTCCCGAAAATAGCCACGGAGGGGCCGAGTCCTGGAGGCTGGGTCGTCGGGGGTCGGCAGATGTTCCAAAACAGCCAAAGAGGGACGAAGTTCCAGAAGGAAAGTTCTGAAACCACTGAAACTTAACGAAACCTTGACAAAACCTTGACAATTCACTTAGGCACCACAAAACATCCCAAATCCACTAGAAACTTGTCCCTAGAGTTAAAAATGTAGAAAGCGGGCCGAGTGATCAGGGACCAAGTCAACAAGGACAAGACAAAAAGAAAAAAAGGGAAGGGGGACTTTGTTTCTCCTCGGATTTGAATACCCCAAGTAGGTGAATTTGGTCAGGGGATTTGATCATTTGAAGGCACATGACCAATTTGGGCTTGGAAAATGAGGCATGCAAAACAAGACAAGAGCAAAGCAACCTACTGGGAGTGAAAAAAGGGGGTCCTTGCCTATGGCAAGGCGTGTGTGCAAAACATGCACAACAAATGGCGACTTGCTGGGGAAATGCTCCAGAGCATTTTGATGAAAAAATTGAATCACGAACCCAGAATCTCTGGTTCTAACCTTCACGCTAGGGAAAACAAACCAGACGCCCAACGAAAGGATCAAAACCACTAGCCAACCCAACCTTTAGTATGTTGAAAATCCAAGTGTGTGCAATTGCGTTAATTCCCATCCTTCAGTTGCTACAGGAACCCAAGCTCCGTCAAGTAAAGCTACGTAGTTTATTCTAACTCCAAAAGCATTCAGGACATTGCCTCGCTTCTAGTCATGCGTCCATAGCCTCGATGAGGTTATCATTATGATTCTCCCGAACATTGCTCTACTGCCGGTTGGTCGTCCATATCCTTGGTAGAGTTGCTCAGATACCCTTGAAAAGTTGAATTTTCTCTTTCTTTTAATTTTGAATGTTTTCTTTCTTTCTTTCTTTTCTCTTTTCAGCTCTTTTATTTCAACTCGCAAGCATTGAAGCTCACGCTCAGGGCTGAAAATCACAGTGGCGTTGGAGAATAATTTTAGATTTTTCACTTAACTAGACTTCACAAAAGTCCCTACAGTGACCGCCAAATTCTTAAAATGTGTAAGAGCTGTAAGATTTCAGAATACATCAAAGTTAGACTAAACCAATAACTTATCCTCTTTGAATTAAACACTTAGATCACTTGACACTAACAGAAGATCCTCACCATCCACTCTGAAATCTTGATTAGAGTTTGACAAAGAAATACGTAGAACAACCCCAGGCGATAAGTATGGTTGTTGTGCGCACAGATGTTCCCAGCTAAAATCAGAGGGACCCCGAGCAAAACAAGAACATTTGCGAAAGCAAACAAAAATCAAACAACCCACAAAGAAAGCAACCTACATCAAACCAACTAACCTAAGGAAAGCAAGAAAGCAGAGTATTTACAAGAAACCTATACTACTCAAAACGAGCTATGTACAAAGATATTTACAAAGTACTATGTTCAGGTAGGGCGAGCTGAAATTAGCGTTCGCTGGATTTTGTAATGTATGCACAAGCAAATGGGAAATCGTTATCGTTCTTAACCATGCAAATTTATCTTTATATTCTAAAAAAAATTCAACGTTGCAACACTCAAGTTCAATCACATCATCATGAAAAATCAGTAATTGAGGAGGCTTGCTGAACCCATGGTTAATCCACAAGAAAGTTTTCCTTCCTGTACTCTCATAATCAAAATGATAAATGTAGCTATGAAAATTAACTGGAGCAAGGAAGGATAGAACTTGGATGTCGTTACACAAATGTGGCATGGTTTGGCAGTCGAGAACGACCACTATGTCGTCTATCGCTACATTGGTAGCCTCGAGTGGGTGCGGTGGAGGGTGCAACATTTTTGGCCTTGGGATTGCATAAGGTTGGGAGGACAGGGCAGTAAACAGCTCTTCCAATCTACCAATGGGACCTACAACCTCAGTTGGCAGTTCTTCAAAAAGAAATACTTCTTCACATTGATCGTCTGCAAACTTGGGATCCACTAGGTTGTTGTCCTCAAGGGAAACATGTTGTCTCGTCTCCTTCCCCAAGTATCAACCTCCTTTTTATGATGTTCAATGTCATGGGATAATGCCATGCACACATCTATCCTATTAAAGCTCCCTAAGTATGAAGGAGGATCAACAATGGTCATGGCATAAGTACTTCTAGTTGCATCTTGTAGTTGGTCAATTCTGTCATACTTATTGGAAGCCATCAAAACACCCCCACCTTTGTCTTCTTCCCTTTGTTGTTCATGCATCTCATCATGACGTTCACTCATTTCCTCTTGCTCACTATCACTATAGATGGAGAAGGAGCTCCTCTCCCAATTTGGAAACTCTAGTGCATCACTATTTAGGGGCTCAAGGAGTATGTATTCATCACTACTGTCTTCTGGGATGTGCTCTTCCTTGGCATGAGCATACCTCTGCAGTACAACTCCCAATGGAAAGAAGTCATCAATTGATGGCACCTCATCAAGGGGACCAAAGTTTTTTGCACAATTTCCCTCCAAGGGCTTGACATAAAGCCTATCGTTCATGGTGTGCAAATGCTCTTCAAGAGGAAATTCTGGATGAGTAGTGGACAACATTCCTGTTTGATCTAATTCATCACTCAGAAGTCTAAGACTATATTGTTGTCCCAACATCCTCTTGAGGCTTTCCTTCAGCTGAGTCATCACTCGGTTCAAGCACTTGGTCTTCTTCAATATGGGTAGCAAGTAGAGGAGGTAGGGTACTTGACTGCTCCACTTGTCCTCTAACTTGTTCAATATCCTCTTTGCATATCTTGCATACAAATTCAGAGTGTGATGAATTATAAAATCTGCACCAATTTGGTAGCAACAACACCTCCAATTCCACTTGACATCTTAGTTCTGACAAATCCTTTGCTAATCTGGAGACGAGTTGGTCATATCTTTCCACTAAATTGGGTCCTCATCATCACTTGAAAAAGAAGTTTGATGGTAGACAACCGTGCCGAGTGGTTGTTCCCACAACTCCAAACTTTCATTTTTAGATTCTCGATCACTGTCATTGATGAAGGAGAAGTCTTCCAATTTGATTTCACTTATGTCTTCGTCATCATTTTTTGTTTTTACAAGTTTGTCATCCCTTTCCTCTTTCTGATTTTCAGCATTCGAGTTGGTTGTCCTAACATCCACGGCTACAAACTTAATTGATTCATCGTCACCTACCAATTGCTCTTCTTCTAGAGTGGAGGACTATTCTTTCTTGATAGAAGAAAGACTTTCCAACTCCCTTCCAACTAAATTTTCATCACAACGTTCTGCTGTCCGAGGCATGTCTTGGGATCATGGTAGTAGCAATGAGGCCCGCTAAGTGGCAATGAAAATTGAGAGAAAAATCATGGATTAGGGAAGCTTGGCGTAAAATTTGAATAAGTTATCTATATTATTTCAAAATATGTAGAATAGAATCTGTAGAAAATTTAATGTAGTTTCCAAACTACTAGGTTTATTTAAAAATAAATAAAATCTATTTGGTGAAAATTTGAAATTTCAATGCAGTAGTACTTAAATTTCAGGGAAAAAATAAGAAGTAGATGTCTGTCTAACCACCCTAGCCATAATAAAATGATAATATTTTTTTATGAGATTTTAGATATAAGTAAGAGGACTCATCATAGAATGTGATGCATATTTTTTTTGTAATTTTTTTCCAAGTAAATAATTAATTATGAATTTTTATTACAAAATTTTTAAAAAATATAAAAACTCGTATGTCTGACCACCTTAACTTGGTTAAAACCTCATAAAATTCAATTTTTTATTTTTTTAATCCTATATTATGTGAAACATAGAATGTGACACATATTTTGGATTCAAAAAATATAATACCATTTGAAAGTTATAGATGTTTTTCAATCAGCCTATCAATCAGGACTTTAGTCATAATTCTAAAAGAAAATAAATAATAATTATTTATTAAATTCAAAGTAATGAATAATTTATATTGGTGGAAAGCTGAGAGTCTCTTCTACAAACCCCTTTCGTTTCATCAATTTTGGCTAAAAATAAAGTTGTCAGCCACATGGACGAAGTCTAGAAAAACAAGGTAAGTTATCAAACACGTTTTTTGCGTTGACTTCTTAGGATTGGCATGTCCAAGCCAAATACCAAAAGCAGGCAGGAGGCTAATCCTAGGCAATAAAGTGCATGTTAGAAATATGTCGGATATCGGTTCAAATCGGATATCCGTTTCAAATCGGATATAGTTTTTTATTGCATTTTATAAATTATATATTATAAAGTGTATAATAATTTTTTTAAAATCATATATAAACCAAATCGGATATCCGTTTCAAAGCGGATATCTGATTTGGTTTATATATGATTTAAAAAAATTTATACACTTTATAATATATGATTTATAAAATGCAATAAATATTTTATAGTTTATTTTAATATATCTACTTGAGAATATAAAATATA